>JADDOH010000077.1:1063758-1086765 GCA_016648135.1 Agrypnia vestita | reverse complement strand
CCATCTCTTTTAAAGTCTTCCGACACCTCTTTTATTTTTTCAAGGTCTCCATTTCAGAATTTACAATGTGGCATGGTGATTTTATATACATTTTAAGAAGCCTGTGCATTTGGTTTTCCTGTATATACACAATTACATGTAAAATATCTCTTTTAACGAATATGTAAAAAGATCTTACAGCGGATATAACATATCAGGGGATGATTGAGTGTCATAGGGATGAATGAGGGTTTACATTTATTTGTTTATTTGTGGGTGAGCAGCTTGTGGGCTGATAAACCCCAGGTTTTCTACTATGTCATTTAAATATATAATAACAATTGAACAGTACTAGCAAAAATTTGACAATACAATTACATTTAAATTTGAAAAAAAAACCCAGAAAGAAAAGAAGAAAAAAAATGGAGATTACTGTAACAGAAGAAAAAGAAAAGATACATATATAAATTTAATCATTTAGCTGTTTTCAAAAACTTGTTTGGTCTATTTGAATTTAATATATTAGGTCCTTACATATGAAATTGATGTTTAGTATGGGAGGAACATAAAGCCGATTTTTTTTATTATAATATATTTATTTAATCAAAGTATGTACCATTTCTATCTATGCACTTTTGCCATCTCATAGGTAGTTCATCGATCCCTTTACTATAAAAACCATTCGGACGGGAATCAATAAAATCTTTGAAGGCGGTTTTGACTGCCCCATCGGAGTTGAATTTTTTCCTTTGCAAGAAGTTATCCAAATTTCGAAAAAAATGGTAATCTATTGGAGCAAGGTCCGGAGAGTACGGTGGATGTCTTAGACATTCCAATTGAAGCTCCTCTAATTTGGTAGCCGTCTGTTGTGCAGTGTGTGGTCTAGCGTTATCATGAAGCAGCAGTGGCCTAGAGCGATTAACCAGCCTCGGTTGTTTAGCAGCTAGCTTTTCCATCATGGTTTGCAGTTGCTGACAATAGACATCTGCCGTAATCGTCTGGCCAGATTTAAGAAAGCTGTAGTGAACGACACCAGCACTAGTCCACCAAACGCTCACAAGTAACTTTTTTGGAGTCAATTTTCGCTTGGGGCATGGTTTGGCTGGTTCGGCAGGGTTCAGCCATTGCGATGAGCGCTTCCGATTATCGTACAGGATCCACTTTTCATCACAGGTAATGATTCGATTTAAAATCCCTTCATTATTGTGCCGGTTGAGTAATGCAACGCAGCAGTCAACGCGCGTTTGTTGATTTGCTTCACTCAATTCGTGAGGTACCCACCTTTCAAGCTTTTTCACCTTACCAATTTGCTTCAAGTGGATTAAAACAGTTTTATCACTAACACCGCAGCCTGCAGCTAACTCGGATGTGGTTTGCGATGGATCCGCTTCCACAATAGCCTTCAATTCTTCATTATCAACTTTGGTCTCCGGCCGTCCACGGGGCTTGTTCTGCAGGTCGAAATTTCCAGAACGAAAACGTTGGAACCAAAAACGCACTGTGTTTTCTTTTGCGGCACCGTCGCCATACACATCATTAATCCTTCGAACCGTTTCTGCAGCACTGGTGCCACGGTGGAACTCGTACTCGTAAATAACGCGATATTTCAAGTTTTTCATTTTGTAAACTGAGTGACGCAAAGAAAAAAACAATTGAGGAAAAAACAAATGAATTATAATTTTCAAAACACAAATACATGAGTAAATAGCTGTATAAATTTGGATTTGGAATTCCTAACCAAAGAGAAGATATTTGAGATCAAATTTGCCAGTACGGCAAAACGCCAATTTCATATGTAAGGACCTAATATATATATTATATATGTTATAATGAAGGTTTTCACGGGTGTTAGAAATGTTAGTATTAATTTCTTTGGGGGTAACCCGCGTCAAAATCTGGTCCTCAGAAGGACCATTCGTCAACCGACGTTTCGCCTGAATCACAACAGGCATCTTCAGGTTGTCTTGTTAATAAATTTCCGTCACGAGGGGCAGTGCGAGCATGTCCGTTCGTATCGGAAGCTTATTATCAAGTGAGGTCTGGTAAGTCAAAAGTCTAAATTTGAGTACTGTGGTCATTATTGGCCTCAATGATTTTTGGGAATTTTGTATTAAATATTGGGTGTTCCCGGCCGTTGCTGGCCTTAATGGCGTTTGTTTGGCTCCTTGTGATGCGCTCTGTACTCGATATTGCTTCTATTGTGTCGTTATATTTAATTGATTTTTGCGCGCTAATATATTATTTTTACTAAGAAATCTACTGTTGAATAAAATGCTTTACTTTATTTCGTATTCACCGATGGTGTATACGAAATACCATGTGGATCGTGCAACCAGACATATGTTGGAAAAAGCAACAGAAAGATATCTGCTAGGGTTGCTGAACATAGAGTTGATACGACCAACAAAAAACTAACATCGTCGTTTGTCCAACACACGCTCGAAGAAGGCCACAGCATAGACTTTAATAATTCACAAATAATAGCGAACGTCCAAAATAAAACAATAAGGATATTTAGAGAAGCTATAGAGATATACTTAACAATGGTCTGATTATGATATTTTTGATTGGCTCTATAACAGGTAAAAGTTTTATTTTTGTGATGCGATTAATTAAATATTGATAATAACCCTTAAACTTAAAAGATAAAAATTATTGGAAAAAGTTACTTTCAGAAATAAAGACATTATTCAATCGACATGTTGTCAATTATTCTGTTAAATTGTTATTGTACAGTTCATATATTTGAAATAATAGAAAGATTTTTTTCACATTTTATTTTAAGCATTAAAATAAATAAATTCAAAATATTAAAATAATAACCTTTTGATTACATTTTAATAAAACTTCTATTCTATTAATGTAGCGAGGTAGGTATGATTTATTTTTAGTGGATTTTATTTAAATCCTTCCTGAGATTATTTATGTTACTAGCCATATACCCGTGAAAAATCAAGGAAAATAGTTAAAAATAATAGACCCTTTAATTGTCTAATGTTTTAATTCCAGTAAGTTACAAATTTACGGAACGTAGACGGACAGACAGACAGACAACGAAATTGTTATATTTAGATATATATTGACAAACGTCGCACAGGAAAGTTTTTGATGAAGTTATTTAGATTTATAATTTATTCTTGAGTTTTTTGACAACATCGGGAAGATTTTCTTCCTGTTAAAATTTAGGGCTGTAAAATATTGGCGCACTGTGCATCTGCCGGTATCATCGGTGCCCGAGTTCAACCCTGTGTGTGTATGTGGACCAGTACATAAAGTACTCTAATGGTGGACTCGCTACGGACGGAGGTCGTGACTGCAGTGGTCGGACGGGCGGCACGCGAGCGGCGCGAGCCCCGCCCAACGGTGCATGAAAGTGGAAGCGGCTAGAAGCAATAAGATTTTTTTATATTTTTTTACGGAGCAGGACTCGTGCTGGGAGCTGTATTAATTATAGTTACGCGAGACGGAAGGTGTTTGCTAGAGCATGCAAGTACGTGACGTTTACTTTTTTCCCTTCATTTAGACGCGTGGATATCAACAATCTGTTAAGGTCATCATGGCCGTATGAATGCTTCAACGACATCAGCCTGATGATGAAAAATTAAGAGTTATCAATAGACCAGAAATTCCAAAACTGTCTGAATCTCGAAAGAGAATTTCCGTACGCGACGATAGTGAATGTGCATTGTTGTTCACAAACCTGTGCAACAACTTTGTTTTTACCAATTGGACTTTTTGATATATTAAAAAAATTATGTTACTGCTATAAAACCTCAAAAAATTTAACTAGTCTAGATCTAGTACTACCGCGGACCCTAATATGTGTTAAATTTGTGAATATAAGAGATCTTATCTCCACTGAATTCAGTCTACTTTCGTTCCATTTTTGCCAAATTCTGGTACCAATCTGGGAAGCATATGTGGCAAATTCATTTGCGGTAGAGTTAAAAATGAAGATATTCCCAATTAAAAATGAAGACATCCTAAGTAGATACATATGAAGAAAAAATTAATATAAAGCGAACTTAGCATAATGAATAGAATTAAAAAAGGGTCGCCCAGATGGTTTGGGCATGTTGAGCAAATGAATGAGGAAAGAACGTTAAGAAAGCCATTTAACGCATGTACGGACGGCGCCAGAAAGATAGAGCGACCGCGAAAGACGTGGCATGACCAGATTAACCAGATCCTGGAAGATGATCCCGTTAACAACCGTCGAGATTGCATACGAAGATGTTTGAATGCTCTGCTTACCCCCACGGGGAAACGGCGTGATGGTAAGTATGTATGTTGGGTCTAGTAAATTTGGTAATGTGAGGTAGATTTGAAGTGTGGTTATAAAAATATGATTTAGAAAGTCATATTGGATTCCAGCGAATTATGTACATTTGAGGAAACCCTCAATATTTCCAACAAGGGAACTTTTCAACATTTTTAACGTCCCAAATATTAATCAAATCTATTAAAAATTTGCGATACTTCAAATACATAAAATGTATATCAATAATAGAACATTTAGATGTTTTAGTAATAGACCGAGATCAACTGGAAATATTTTGATACCTAAATTTAATACTAGCACAGCCCAACACCATTTCTCTTATCAAGGAGTATCATTCTTTAATGCTCTTCCCAATGAAATGAAGACGGAAAAAAATTATAGAAAATTCAAGACTAAATTGAAAAATCTTCTACAAAAAACCATCATAATAACGCAATGAAAAAATCTGATCAAAAACAATCTATATATACTTTTAACTGTTATTACAATACCTTCCTAATTATTAATTTTTATAACTTAATATATTGTATCCTTGTGTATACCTTATCTACTTATTCTAATGTCTCACATTTTTGTATTCTTATATTGTTTATATCTTACTTACTTAATTTAATGTCTTAATTTTTATAACTTAATCCAATGTTTCTTTTTCTATATCTTACTTATTTAATCTAATATCTTACACTAACGATTTCATTAATAATATATATGTACATGTATGACAATGCCCCCACTTTTAAACACGAGAATAAATTCTCATTTAAAAGTGGGTAAGCGTGTAATATAAATGTGTATTAATTAAATTATATTGAATACTCTTATGTTTGTACATTTTACCAAATAAATTAAAAAAAAAATTAAAAAAATTGTTTACTGCAGATTCCCCCAAAACGTAACAATTATTTTGTAATCATATCATCAACAAATTTTGGCAGTTAATTTTATTTAAAATCATCAGCGGCCTGTGTTTCTCTGGATACTCATTAAGTGACTAACTTCCTTTCCATTCCCCTAAACATTCTCGAGACTTAGACTTCTTCTTAATCTCTTCAAAACTTTAAAATTTATTTATTAAATGTATATTTTACGTTTCTTTTCCCGAAGGATCATTATCATTATATTTTATTTAAGATACAAATATTTTTTTTACGATTAAATAGGCCAAGAGGCCCAATTACGCGAAACACCTCACAAAACACACAAACTTGGGTAAATCATTTAAATTAATTGTCACTCACCGGGAATCGAACCCGAACCCTCGTTGTGAGAAGCCAGTGTCATACCCGGTGGGCTACGAGGGCCGCCCAATAAATCACCAATTAGTCATTTAAGATTTCAAATAATAGATGTTTTGACTTTGCTTTTGTGTGGATATAAGTGTGGATAAAAATCGGTAGTATGGTGATTAACTAAATTGATCTATACAGATCAAAGGCTTTGATACAGGCGCGCCATAGGTACACGCGAAGACAACTGTAACCTCAGCTGTAATCATTGCATTCAGCCAATATCTAACGAGTTGTGCACAATATAAATACATTATAAATAAATTTATATAAATAATTGCAGTCGCATTGAACTCGAAATGCCTTATTAATTAAGATAGACGTAATATTTTGACATCAATTTTATGGTAATCTTATGCACTGTAGCTGACCATTACAGACATTATTGACCTCTTAAATATTGGTCTCACCGCATTGAAAAGAATCCCATAGATTGTGTGTATTTCATTCTAGCACCACTCAATTATTTCATCTTAGTACTAATCAACTGACGAAATCAAATCATCATCACTAAATCCACTTTGGCCAATCACTCACTGTATCTCATCTTCTCGTCCTCCACCTCTACTCTGACTCTAACCTCACCACTCTTTCCCTCCCATCGCTGTTCCCGTGTTACTATCAATAATCATTATTTATCTCATTTCTCCCTTTATTACCATAATTTAACTTAAATATTGTTTACTTTAAAAATATTCTCTTATCGAATTTTGTATTTAATTTACTACACCTTAAATATCCGTGAATCTTTGTAATTGGTTTATGCAATGCCCTAATATTATCATGATTTAAAATTTTTAACATCCCTTAATAAATATCGGCAAAGAATAAGATGGCAGTAGAAACGGTGACAACGTCAGGCATAATGATTGTTTACATAATAACAATTATATATATTATATAATAACTATTATTTTTCAGTTTTGTATTTTATATAAACCGTTGTCTAGTATCCTATAACTCTGTGATATACCTATTTTTGAAAGCACAAAACATTTTCTTTCGTAAGTATAATAATCTTTAAATATAATAAATGTGTATTAAACGTGAGATCTCTAGTGGAGTGTAAAATAAAAATGTATATATGATTTAATAAAAGTTATAGAAAAAACTCGAGTCTGCCGGAACGCTTAAGGAAGAAAATTGTTGCCTATTGTATATTTTAGATTTCGAAAAAGACAGAAAAACGGGTTATTTATATCAGGTGCAAGTATAAGAGGACATCAAACACTTAACATTAATTTAACATATTTGCCACATAGGGACTATGTATTTGTAATTACTATTTGTGTATATCTAAAATATTATTATAAATAAAAAATAAAAATTGTTGGCAAAATATATGTAGATGAAAAAATTGTGTAAATATGTATGTTATTATATTCATCGAATCTGCATTCGTTTACTCACTTACTCGATTTATTTTACCCGTTAAGGCTCTAAAAAAATCCTTTTTTTAAAACTTGAAAAAAATGATTATATCGACGGTTCCTACGTTAATTCGGACACTTACCAAATATGCATTTTTGACTTTTTTGTAGCAATTAATGCAAAAGACTCTTCTCCGCAATAAAAAAATTAGAAAATAAACGTTTTTACTTTTTTCAGTGAAAAAAACTAACGTAATGTGGGCAAATAAGATAATTTTGTTTGTAAAGCCAAACTTAAAACAGTTCTCCTGTAAAATCGCTTTTTGTAAAAAGTCAAGTGCTTTTTTTAATAGGTAGATAGGGCGTGCATTTTGCTAAGCATATATTTTAAAAATAAACCGAAATAAGAGATACATCTCGTAATATTCAAATCACAATAATTAAAATTTTATTCAGATTTTAATATTTCATAATACTCTGCCAGATAAATATTTAAATTCGTTTTTTTTTCCAAATATACTGTTAAAGTGATGCTTCTCGTTCCCACTGCACGCGCCTGACTAGGTACACATGTTACATTAAACGTTAAATTTTCAGACACTCTGTATTTGTAACAAGGTGCGTGGGGACTGTACTTACTACACACTGATTTAAGTGAATAAATACAGTTACTTTAATAAACACGTAATGTTTGTATTCATAATTCTAAAATAGCATCAAGTGATTCGAGTATTGTAAAAAAGGCAACGTTAATCGATACGTTTACAAGCGTGACAAATGAGCAGTAGGTCCTTTTATCCTCGGTGCCTTTGTGTTGTTAACATTTTACAGTTGGATTTTACAGTTTCTGTTTCGTAGTTTACGTGCGATCACCGCCTTATAATGCCCGTGTTACAATTAAATTTTGCATTTGTGGAATGCGCCCACGTTTAACCCTCGATTAGTAATTGTTTCACTCTTGCAATCTAACAAAGCATTAAGAATATGTAAAAACAAAACATCACGCCATAAAAATGAGTTTTCAGGACCGCGGCCATTGAGGTAATCTGCTATGTGAATACGACCGTTATGGGCGACGTTTCGCTCTCTCTCGTGTGTATAGAGAAGAGGGACCACCACACACCCAGGGCCGTTCAATGAGTAATAGCTCCGATATCGGCCCTACACTTTCGCCTTCTATTTTCGGCATTTTTTAATGCTAAAGTGGCCGCACTCACCGCCTCACCTACACTCAAGGGAATGCGAGCGAGACGGGAGGCGTTCACACAAAACCTCTGCCTCCAAAACGCAGGGACAAATGACAATTATTGGAACACATTTATCATCCATTAAGTGGGAATCGCAAGTTACATATGTACTGGAAATATTACAGAACAAAATGTGAATGTACAAAGTCCATAGTGTCCATAGTAAGAAGTATAAAGATAAAAACACAACATGTAGACATGCAATTTAGGAGTCATATTAATTAAAATGAATATAGAATTGCACCTGCGAGACAGTTATTAGAGTAATTCACTCCCTCCAGGGAAAAATTAAATTAAAAAAAGTTACCCATAAAAACCAAGTTTTAAAAATACTCCCTTTCTCATTTTCGGGTTTCGTGTCTACCATATGCGTCGGAATCTCCATACAACTTACTGATTTGTATGAATAAACAATAATTTGGGTTAAAAATCGATCCAAAGTTTTTTCGTCAGACAAGCAGACAAGCAGACGCCACGAGTTAAAAAAAGGAAGTATTAACAAGCAAAAACATTAAGGGACTCGTCAGTCTAGAGAACCACTGCCTGCAGATACAACCACGGTAATGATCCTAACTAATTAAGTTACGTCAATAGAAATTTCGACATAAAAACATACATTTTTTCAATATATCTGAATTGTTAACATTTCACTCAGTATAGATAATAGTTTCTATTCAAAATTTTATGATGAAGACTCCCATGAGGTTTTTGCTACTAGCTAAGAGACAGACACCTGTATATAACCTGAAATCTCGGCGGTCGGCGATCATTTTGGCGATTACGACTTTATTTAACGCTGCACGGAACAACTCAATAATATGCTTAATTAACTAATATCAAATGGTGATTATTCGTATTTAATTATTTTTTTAAAATCAAGCTTTTAAAAAATCTGATTGATATAAATTGCAAATGTTTTAATGTATATTATGGATGTCTCACAGAGACTAAACTGTATTTATTTTTACTATGGGAAAGTAGGTATGGAAGTCATTTATGGTGTATATCTGATGACTTACAACCGATCTTTGGTAGGCTTAAGTGATCACTTTACACATATGTAACGTTCGTCATTTCCACCATGGTAGAATATACCATGTCTTACTAATTTTTGGAAGTTGTATATATTTGGATTGCATGTCATACATCACATACGTGTTGTAACAACCTTTTATACCGGCCTGTGACAGCCATTTTCATTCCATAGTAAAAATAAATACAGGTTCGTCTCTGTGAGACATCCATAATATACATTAATTGATTAATGATGTCTCTTTGACGAGAAATCCAGCACTACCGTTCTGAAAGATTTGAACGAACTCAACAAATATTCTGAATGCAAATGTTTTTATATATAAATTTATAGGCTACTACTAGGGTTACGTTTAATGGCGAGAGCGTGTTGCCATCACTGATGTTAATATTTTTTCCAGCTAATTTACACTCAGTTTCAGTTCAGTGGCGAAATAATCGAACACCACCGATCAGATATGCAAAACACAGGCAGATTAGGAAATTGTTCGGGAATTTTCTTTGTGTGCTTTATTATGGACCCTCCCTATTTGGCGATCTTTCTTTGGAGCTGCCCACACACAACGGTTGGGGAGATATTTTCTTTGTGCGTGTGATAGCAACCCGGTCCTTTTCTCGATATGTACGTCTGTCTCAATTACTCTAGGCACCGTGAATATTACTTATGGTAAAGCAAGTGTCCAATATGACTGGATTTATTTTAACAAAGAGCATACCCATATCTGCTGTTTAACTTAGTCATATCCTGGTAAAGATGTTGTATTCAATTTCGAGATAATTTAGTTCCGAATGTGGCCTGGTTACTAGTTGGCATAAACATATAGGTACATATGTTATAAGTTTTAATACACATTAAAATTGATTAATTTTCCACCTTGAAAATGTACAGGTATCTTTACCAGCGGCGATGTATATATACACTATGTCATGGAAAATATAAATTTTCGACCACAGATGCCTACAGTGCACTTCCTTCAAATATTTGAAATAAGACAAAAAATATAAAATATATATATATACAACTTTGAACAAAAGTTTGATAATGTGTGGATGTTCTTACGGTGGACTTAATGAACTTTGCATTTTGTGTGTAAACAATTGAGCCAGCTAATATAGGTTATAAGCCCTACGGTCACGCTATAAAAAAGACTGAAATGCATGTTTTCCATGTAAATAGCTTCGCCTCTATGAGACTTTTGTAATTTATCTTAATCCAAATTATAATAATATCGTTGTCTGTCCATCCATCCGACCGTCGTAACTTCATGTATTGTCCGTATCTTCTTTATAGTATAATTTTTGACAGGTTACAGTTATTTATAATAAATATGTTGATATAATAGATATGAATTACCATAGCTACTAATAATATTAAGATTTTCCAAGAACTAAAATAATTCTTACAGAGAACAACTTCCTTCCCAAAGAGTATTTTTTTTTGTTAACGATATTGATAAGATCGGCCCATGCTTATTTGTTGTACAATTTCTTTATAATATGCCAAGTAAGGGAAGCAGTGACGAGCTTTCCTGTGTTTAGTCCTGAGCCAAATATATACGTAGTTTTAAAAATTAAAACTTCATATATTATGCACCCATTTTAATTTTGTTGTTACATTAATCATTACTTTTACTGTAATTAACTTAAAACGTCATACAAGGGTCGTTATTAATTATTATTTCAGTGATTTTTAACAGGTGTACAGCTATATTTATCTTGATAAATTGCTACTTTCATAAATCAGATATGGATGAAATGAAATGAATCCATCCCTTTAATTTTTGATTCATATTAAATTTTCTTAGTTACTTTGTATTAACGAAACAATTGAACATTATCACAATATTTTCTAGAGATTTAAATAACAACTTTGTCATTGATTAGACAAACTGCACCTTTTAACAAAACATCCGAAATGGTTTACACTTCTCGTGATAAAAATGGTATTCAATTGTATTCTTTATTGCAAGATTATTTCAATTAATTTTTTTTTTAAAGAGTTAACGTTACCTATTATTACGCTCATTAGACATATTTAACTGTAAATGGTTACGGATATTTTATACGAACCGTATGTCTTTCCGAGAAACGATTCTCGACGTTTCGTTGAAGTCGTATTCAACGTCATCAGGAGAATGACCTGTACCCGCGGAGGTATAGGGCAGACTGATTAATGTTTCCGAGGGCCTAAATTATATGCACTTTGTTGTCCTATCTAGGACGCAATATCGCTATATGTCTGAAGGAACATATTGGAGCAATTAAAAACAACAACTCCAATATATCGGCAATCTGCGAACATGCATCCAAACTTGTCACTTCATCAGATTCGACAAGACAAAAATCGTATCAACAGAACCGCGCCACATACCCAGATTAGTGAGGGAGTCCATTGAAATATACAAATATACAAATTTCAATAGAGATGACAGTTACAAACTATTTTGTATTTGGCGCCCCGTTCTCACGACTTTGATTCAACCTTTGAGAGACGTCGCAGAAAAATCCGCCGATGTAATTAGTACATACTGCACACTGGCGACCTCTATCGAAGAAGAAGTGAACACTCAACAAAGTGCATATAATTTACGCCCTCGGAAACATTAATCAGTCCGCCCTATACCTCCGCGGGTACAGGTCATTTTCTTGATGACGTTGAATATGACTTCAACGAAATGTCTAGAATCGTTTCTCGGAAAACATACGGTTCGTTTAAAATATCCGTAACCATTCACAGTTAAAAAAAATAATAATTTGGTTATACTATTGAGTAAGTGCAAGTGATGAATTTATTCCAATTGTTATAAAAACTGATGAAACATTGAAGAAATAGTCAATTTCTAAGTAAAAATAATTTAATGAATCACATGAAAAGATCTATTTATAGATAATATATAATTTAACTAAATATATCGAAAATATACTTAATAAATATATCATGATTATGAAATATCATCGTTTTTCGTAGAATCGTGGAAGCATTTGACGGGAAATCATTTGTTATGCAGAATCGTGTTGCTTCACATTATTGTTTTAATTTCTGATCAAAGTCCTCGCAAAGTTGATCGAGGTCGGCAGAAATTTTATTCAAATCGTGTGGTGGATTTGAAATATTTCCAAGCAAAGCCTCAGCATCACCACTGATCCACCACCGATCGTAAGGTAGTATACATAAGCGATTTTAGCACGTGTCGAAGGTATACTTCGCTAATAAAAAAGAAGAAAAGGCGATGGACTTCCTTAAAATTTGAATAAAATAGTGCTAAATTGAGATCCCTATAACAGAAGTGGAAGCTAGATCATCTTTGCTGGACTGATGACATGAAAAGATTTAAAGAAAGCCACTGGATCTACTGGGCAGAGGCCTTTAGTCAATGGCGGTTGAACGAAGGCTGTAGAAGTAGATAGCAATTTTTGATTTACATATTTCATGGTTGGTTCTTATAATAACTCTTGGGTGATATCGCCGGATGATATTTTCAGTCAAAATACATTTGTCCAATTACAAAAAAATATATGTACTATGCCAAAAAGGAGGCTGCAGTGGGTGAGACATATAGCCAGAATAGACGAGTTTCGTACGATTAACCCCCCTGCCTGCCGGATGCACATGTACAAGTTGTATAAGAGTATGCGATTCGAAGACAGGGCTCCTCAGCCACGCTCAGACACAATCGATAAAACATAGCAAATGTCATCCTCGTAACAAGAGACCTCCAAAGGAGGAGACGACGACACAAGCCGGAAGAAGACGTAGATAAGCAGACGATACCTAGATAGACCTACAAGAGGTAGGCGAATGCCCAGCATACTGGACTATAAAGGGACGGATGGTGCTTATAATGTTTAGTACTGACTGCTGTTATGAGCTTTAGAGTCTCATGAGACTATTAACCCTTATGTAGTACTGTCCGGGTACCTGGGTATCCATTTTCGATTTCAAGTTTAAATAATTTTATTCATAAACTCCATCATCAATTTGGATCTCCATTATTTAAATTATTTGAAAGGGAGGGAAATAAAGAGAAGACGGACATCGCTACAAGAAGTAGTGATCTATTATTATCTAAGAGGCTATTTGAACACTGTCTAAATATCAATTTGTGAGATAAAAAACAAAAATAATGTATATGGGAACGTCCATCCAGGTTGAGTACCCAGGTACCTTGGGTAGCAACTAGTGTGAGAAATTCCGGGTAAGTAACATAACAGTTAAAGAAGAATTAGAAAATACTGACCAAAAATTAAAGATTGAGGTTCGTCATTTTTTTGTGACAATGGAAATGCATTTCATATTCGTAAAAATAAATAAAACTTATCTTCTTTGCAAAAATTTACCTTTTAAGTTTATTTTCACATTAATTATTAAACTCCCATGTATTTTTGTTGTCTTCATCCGTTTTCATTTTGAATTTACATTGTATCCTGATGAAGGGACTATTAAAACTTGTTGATTATTTAATAATTAATAGTGATTTCATACAGTATTTTCTTTTTGTCAATATCCAATAATAATGTGACCACATAGTTATTTTGCTATTAGTGTATATTATAGATATCTCACAGAGACGAAACTGTATTAATTATGGGAAAGTAGGTATAGAAGTCATTTGGGTGTACACAGGACTTATGACCTGTCTTTTTATGGTTGGCTTAAGTGATCACTTTACACAATTGTAACATTCGCCATTTCCACCCATGATAGAATATACCATGCTTATTCATTTTTTGGAAGTTGTATATATGTTTATTGTATATATATTGTATATATATGCGTGGAAAGCTTTCATATATGAGTTGTAAGCGCCTTTTCCATGCGGCCTGTACAAAGCCATTTTCATTCCCCTAAATCCCCACAGATGTCGCTAATGAGAAAATCTACATTGATTTTTTACGGAATTTTGAGAGCAATATACTTTATTGTGTGTAATGAAATTCATCCGAATACTTGCATTACACTAGGATACGCCAGGAAATATTATTTCCAATTTTTGTTAAATTCCTTTTTACCAGTATTTACAATTTAGAATATTTTGAATTTGTTCAAATCTTTCAGAACCAAATCTAATCAAATCTTTAATTAATACAGTTTCGTCTCTGTGAGATATCTATAATATACACTAATTGATTAATAATGTCTCTGTGACATAAATCCAGCACCGTTCTGAAAGATTTGAACAAACTCAAAATATTCTATTTTGCTATTGTTGAAAAAATAAATCATATATCCAAAATATAAATATACTCGGGCGTAGCCCAAAAAATAGGTCGAATCGTGGATATCCTCAAAAGACGATTCGTTTTTCTGACATGGTATCCGTATTTGCCAGAAACATGGAAAAAAGTAGTGGCTAGCAATGGAAAATACTTTGAATGATCAACCAATTTTTAAAAACATTATTTTACAAGAAAATTTTAACAAATTTTATAAGAAAATCCCTCAAAATGGATGCAAGGTCCTATTATATTTTCTTTGTTGTGCCACAGTTTGATACCACCGACATGATCCGAAGCGTGTCTACTTGATAATGCAAAAAATGTAATCCCGTTACTTTCTAAATAATACCCGGCATCTAATGACAATCTCGTCCTAGCGTCGGTACATTGTATTGACACATTTCTCCGAGAAATCGCCCACATCGAGAATGTCCAGGAATCCGAGTCGGCCACGACCGCCATCACTAACAACTGGCAACCTTTAAATTGCACCAATCATTGCTTATCTTCGGCGGTTGTACAATAAATTAGATTGTAAGACGCTTGGGGACTATTACAAAATCACGCAACAAAAACGATAATTGTTAATTATTTTCAGACAATATTCAAATACACTTTTCTTTTCTTTTTTTTCAGACAATATTCTAATACACTTTTCTTTTCTTCATTGCGATTGTGGAAGGTAGATTAATTTATATTTAAGAAAATTTTATACATATCGAAGATGTACTATAAAAATGACTTATTAAAGAGTTAAGGGTGTTATTACGGTCGTTAGACATATTTAACTGTAAATGGTTACGGATGTTTTATACGAACCGTATGATTTCCGAGAAACGATTCTCGACGTTTCTTTGAATTCATATTCAACGTCCTCAGGAGGACGACCTGTACCCGCGGAGGTATAGAGCGGACTGATTAATGCTTCCGAGGGCGTAAATTATATGCACTTTGTTGTGGAGTGTTCACTTCTTTTGAGATAAAGGTCGCCAGTGTGCAATATGTACTAGTTACGTCGGCGGACTTTTCTGCGACGTGTCTCAAAGGTTGTACACACAACCTCTATTGTACAAGAAGTGCACATTCCACAACAAAGTGCATATAATTTACGCCCTCGGAAGCATTAACCAGTCCGCTATATACCTTCGCAGGTACAGGTCGCCCTCCTGATGACGTTGAATACGAATTCAACGAAACGTCGAGAATCGTTTCTCGGAAAAACATACGGTTTGTATAAAACATCCGTGGCCATTTACAGTTAAATATAAAAATGACATAACGTTAACGGTTACTTCAATATATACGTAATTCAGTATCCAGCCTGAATAAAACCCATAAAAGATGACACATTTTGCATCCCAAAAAAAATCTATTGTATTCCAATGCAATTCCAATTCCGAGACTCAAATTCTGTAACTCATTGCAATTGGATGAGTAAACATAAGCCAAATGTGATGCATTCAAGTATTTGGACTCACGGAGACGGAGGACGTGCAGCGGATGCTGACCATAGAATAGGTGTGGGATGGATGAAATCTAGACTCGTAACAGGAATCTTGTGTGACCCGAAAATACCTATAAAACTTAAAGCAGACTAATGTTAGACCCGCGATAATTTATGGCTCCGAATGCTGGACTACACACAACTCCTGCTCAAGGCAACTCGGTCACGGGCGTATACAGTAGTGACCTGGAGGAACGACAGTTGAGATGGTTGGGCACAAGACGCAGACCACGAGGCCACATGGTGAAGCAGGCAGTATTGTCGGAGCTTCATCGATAGTCATCCAGAGGAAGACCAAAGAACTTTTGAAGGACTCGATGCTCCAAAATACGAGTACTACAGAGAAACGGCCTGGATGAACGCGATACACAGGACCGAAGAAGATACAGCCTGAAAACGAGAAGAGCTGACCCCAACAGCCTACCTAAGCAATGAGTTGGGACAGGGCAAGGAAGAAGAAGAAGATTGTATTCTAATATCTAAAACATATCAATATTGCTATGGTTGTTCACCTTATGGACCTAGAACATTGTAATAGTTTCAATAAGTTTATCGAACAAATTAATATAAAACTTTAATAACCACTTGAGTTTATATATTGAGCGGAAACATGAGCCGTATCCGTTTTTTATTAAATTTTAAAAAGCGTGCCAAATTGGTAAATTTAAAAAAAAAATTTAACGCTTCAACAGGCCAAGAGCCCCAATTACAGAAGCGAGATACATCACAAAACACCCAGGCTTGAGTAAACCACATATATTTATTGTAACCTCACCGGAATCAAACCCGGAACCCTCGGTGTGAGATTATACTTCATTATAAAGAAAATTTACTCTCTCTACTCTCCACTACTATACTTTACAAGATATTGTGTTTAATTTTACGTTATATTTATTAATATTTTTTAATAATAGCCTTTTGGAGTCAAGACCGAAGGTAGAAAAGACTTCAAAAAGTTGGCAAGAAGTTAAATATTAAAAACGATACATTATTTACTAATTTCTTGTATTTTTTTTGTCTTTGGAAGAAACAGATACAATTTATTTAAATACCCAATATTCAACCAACGGTTTCAGAATTTATCATTTTCTTAATTGGATTGACAATAAATAAAATCACCCTGACGAAAGAAACAATTGTTTCTGAAACCGGTTGGTAAAATACAATAATTCAAGTTTATCATAAATATGATTTAAGTGAGTAACCATAATTATTTTTACCCTACTGCACGCTGATTATCTACAAAGTTGAACAGAGCGTGTGGAATACTCTACTTTTCTCTGTCAACTCTCCTCTCGTCATCATTTATACATCTTCACAACTATCCTCAATTATTGTCGGACGATTGTTCAGATTTCTAACTTGACATTTTACGATATCTAGTCTACCGGTCATGCCAGGTTTTTCGCGTACATACTACGGCATTAGTGCTAGCGGATTTCTGGTGTCAACGACATTTGCGTCGTGTACCTTCTCTGTCATCCTCACATTATTCGTATCACATGACAAAATGACATACACATTACACATTACACATGCTCGAGCGATCTCATTCCCGTGGAGTTTGGTATATTATACAGGGTGTCCCGTATCTCGACGTCAAGCCGAAATCGGGTGATAGGCCAAGTCATAATAGTTATCAGAAAAATATTTAAAAAAATAAAAAAACAATCAGTTAAAATTGGGCAAAGTATTGATTTTAAATACTTGGTTTGGTCAAAAAGTGACATTTTCTTCCAAGCTGGAACAGTTGCCTTTGAATTTGGACAAAAGTGTATTCATATTATATAAGAAGCATTATTCAGGATTACATCATAATAAAAAAATGAAGAAAAATAAAGATTTGTAGCAACAGGGATGAAAAGTCACAGCGTGTAGATTTTTTAGATTTTTTTTAAATGCTTATAATTTTTAAAACACATTATATATTTTTCTGATAACTATTATAACCTGGCCTGTCACCAAATTTCGGCTTGACGTCGAGATACGGCACACCCTGTATAAGTAGGTAAGCATGGAGATAATTCCAGAAGTTTAAAAATAAAAGAAAAAATAAATATAAACAGCTAAATAAATTTCAGAAAAACGGGTAAATGGGGGGAGGGATGAAAGAAGTGGATTGGATTTAATTGAGATAGTAAAATATTGATTTTATGAGATGAAAAACAGTTAAATATGTCTAACGACCTTAATAACACCGTAACGACACAATAATTATGACCGTCAAAAAGTGTATGATTGTATATAAAACAGACAAAAATTGAGTATTGTAACCAAGTACCAAGTATATATGCTAGTTTTACTACCCGAAATTGCTATGATTCGGATTTTTTCACTCCCTTTCTTTTAACTCGTAGTATCTGCTTGTCAGCTTGTCTGCCGAAAAAACTTTGGATCGATTTTTAATCTCTTTCCCGTACTCCAATCGAGTTGAAACTTTGCAGGCAGACTCGTGGCGACGATAAAAATTATTTAACAAATTTTTGTATAATTATTAATTATTATAGTATTTTTTTGGATTTTTCGAAATTTTAACGGTATTTCAAATTGGAAACCATACAAATGAGAAAGGAGCCCGACGCATGGAGGAGGCGCGAAACCTGTTTCAACTAGTCTGACTCGAGCCATGGGTCCAAACAGACGGTTTCGCCGACGCCATGCCCCCCCTTATACCAATTATTACGTTTTCAATATTCTTAGTTTTAAGGTTAATAATATACATCGAATAGATTTTCCACATGAACTTAAAGCAAGAGGAATATGTTGATAGAATATCAAATTGGAAATAATACAAATAAGAAAGGGAGTATAATAAAAACTTAGTTTTTATGGGTTATTTTTTTTCATGTTCAAATTTCATTTCATGTCCCCATATATTTTATGTACTATAAAATGCTGAAATAAAATGTCAGTAAAAAGCTGTAGACTTCAATGCCCTTTTTTTAAATTGTTTTTTTTTTGTTATATTGGTTTATTTTTGACAATTAAAAGTAAATTTTAAAGCGTCAAAGCTGATGATGGAAATATTTTTGAAAGCTAAAAGTAGTCACTTAGACCTAGAAATTTCCAATGGAATGAGCCGTGGAAATAAATCTACGTAAATATCTTGCTATTGTTCGAGAATTTTCGCTGCGTGTGACAAATAAATTTTACGCTTTATAAGTGAGATATGCAAAACTGTAGATGACTGATCTACAAGGTGACTAATAACTACTAATTTACGTTTTCACCCGCGAGGCCGACACGATAATTATATAAAAATATTTAATCGATATTGTGAAATAATACTAAAACATTAATGTTGAACATATAAAGTATATCTTATTGGTGTCGAAGTTATAGAGTTGTTTAATATTTAAACGAGACAATATTGGACAGCAATCTTTACTGTAATCAGATACACACATTCGCGTTAATTATTCCTATTTGCTCTCGTAAATAATCTGTTCACGAATATGAAATTGTTACTTAATAAAATCCATACGATTTAAAAGCTTTTCGGATCGCATTAACCCCAGGTGGCTGGCGGCCACGCCCCCATTAAGCCGCCGCTGAAAGTATTATTTAAAAATGTCTGCGAGAGGTTATGGCTGGCGGTAATTGCGGCACAATAATGATATTGTTATGATTTATATATTGAAAGTGAGCGGCCGACGGATCCGATCTGGGTACAGGCATAATAGTGAGATAATTGATTGTTTCACGCAAGTAATCGCCTCAGCGACCTTGTACGTGGGCATTATCTATGCAGGGCGCTCAATAAGTTTCAAATACGAAATAAATATATAATGTTCGTTTATTTTAAATATTCCTTTTAAGAAAAAATTAAAGTCTAAGTACTATATAATTTTTTTTGGCTTTTACTAAGAAACGATTATTTCGTTATTAGAAAATTTGTGAAAAAAATGCCCACGTCAATCTATTTCCCTGGAGCTACTCTGCCGCAGCTGAGATGCAACAATATGCACGTTTGTCTATTATAGGAAAAAGTTCATACACTTATTTAGAAATCAAATATATAAAATGTGGGATATCCGATTTGAAAAAAATAATTTTTCCTAAAAACGTGAAAAATTAAAAAAAAAATGTCCTAAATAAATAAATATTTATAATATGTGCACACGTATTTGTAGCGGGGAAAATTTTTTTGGGCTTAAAAAGTTTTAAATGAGCTTCATATTTTGTGGTAAATTTTCAGTTTATGAATATATAATCAGAACTTGTTTGGTACCGAACCCAAAAATATTTAGAAATAAAACCAAGCGTTGGTGTCAGTATCAAATATTAATTTTCTGGATAAGGATTTAAATTCTAAGATTATAGTCATTTACATTATTATTTGATTACAAAGTTGAAGAATTAAAAAAGATTCGCTTTGTTTTTGCGAAGTGTTATAAATCTTGCGTTGAAATTTTGAAAGATGTTTGAACGTTATTTGTTTTATCAGAATAATCTACAGACTAACCATTAGACAAATTGTTTAATCTTCCAGCACATAAAACCAAACTATCTAGGTCTGTTCACTGAAAGGGAAATTTCTTTCTTACAGCACAATGTCTCAGATATTGATATTAAACACTTTTTCTTCTTTTAGTGCCGTGTCAGTTCCTTCCAACGTTGACTATTGCTTGAGAGTACATTTCTCTATCTCTAGAGGCTCAAAGCAGCTCTTTCACTGCACTTATTCCTGTTAAATCTCATCTATTACGGAGCCATGAGATCTGCTTCCTGCCTACAACCGATCTCCCCCTTTTTGCTGAGAATTATTTATGTGTTAACAAATTCAATTCAATACAGTACCTGTTTTGAAAAATATTACCTACTATAGCTAGACCACATTCAAAAGAAAGTGCGCAAAAAATATGTGTGTTGTTTCGATGCAAACAATGAACTAGTAAGTAAGTTATCTTTTTTAAACTAAAAAATATTTATTTATTTGGAATATCATAAAGAGGCTTGTAATACGGGCTTGTCAGGCAACTTTTCCCCGCTTTTTTCTTACGATTTTTTCTTTTGATTGTGGTCGACCTATAGAGAATGGAAGTATTATTATATTATGAGTGATGCCTTAAATGAAGTATTATAATATTTTGTGCCACAATATCCATTTTGTAATATAAAGTACCTATTACTAGTGAATTAAATTTTACACTCAATACACTTCTAAACTCAGAGGCTGACTGCCAGCGACTATTTATTTTGCATTTACGCATGAATATCCCTCACGCATCTCCACCATCTCGTATGCCAATTTTTGGGCGGGAAAATATAGGTTCGGTATTATTTTAAAAGGTTATTTACTTGTTGCGTCCTTAAAAATAATCAATCAAAAAGGTAAGAATTTCATAATAATACAATAAATAATCGTTTTTTTAAAGTAATTTTAATAATCATTGATTTTCATATTTCATAGTTATTTATTTAGGATGAAATCGTGACGGCTGAATTTTTTAAAAATCTGTTTATGTAAACAGTAGGTAGGATAAAGTAAATACCCAAAGGGATTATGTTTATTCCAAAAATACAGTTAATAAAAAAATACGTAATAAATTGATTATTTGTGCGCATAACTATTTGTTTATCCTTTGGCATGCCAACAATAAGAGAACTTGGAAGCTGGGCGGGCCTGGGGTAGCGTACAAGATCTCCGGCCACCGCAGCAACTGAGAGCAATCTGAGATTGGAATGGTCGTCATAGTGATTGGAAATGCATTGATTATACAGTAGTAAAAAATCTGCCATTGATCGGCGAGAATTTAAGAAAAACCAACGGACAACAACATAACCATAAAAATAATTTAACACATAAAACAAGTTTTCATTATAAATTCTTTATACGCAAGAAAAAGACTTGTAGGCAGAATTTTCATTTGATGTCTTTCAAACATCTTTTCTGTAAAGATGGATTCTTCTAGGAATGACTAAGTTTTACCTTCATACATACTGATTTATCATAATGACGTCACCCAAGTGATTATTCAGAAACCTACCATTCGAGCGCCGTTCTTATCGTTAATATCGACTGAAAAAATTCCAGATTTAGCGTCAAATAATTTAGTTTTTGCTTGTAACTTTGCGAAAAAAAAATATAGAAAAAAGTAAAAAGATTGAAAAGTAAAAACTACAAATGATGATTTTTAGATAGAGAATAGAGCCACCCCTCGCGGGGAAGCTGAAATTGTGAAAACCGAATGAAAGCGAATTTAATTCTGGAATGCATCGCTTCGGAACGTTTATTTTCAGCACACTCGATAGCGGCACTCGCGATCTATCGACTGCGATATTTACACGTAAAATTGGCAAACGCGTCGCAGAGCAGCAAAATATAAAAAACAGCAAAAAAAAAACTCTTAAACGAACGCCATTCCATGGACAAGAAATTTGGAACGAAAATTTCCTGCAGACCTGATGCGTACTTTCGCGCGCTATGAATACGTTTATTTTTAATTCGAATAAAATATTTACGATATCAGTAAAATAAATTGAATAAAAGTTTGCCTGTTTAGGAACCAAACTTCGGTCTCCTATATGATGGGCGAAGATATATACTGTCAGGTTGCCGAGGAGTAGAACAAGACCAAAGCATTTATAATTTGCAAATAGTTTACTAATCAATTGTAATTTGTTACTTTTAATTGTAATTTTGTTAAAGTTAATTTTTTTTAAACTATAAAAATATAAGTTTTAAATTTCTCCTATTAAATAATAAATAAATAATACATTTGAATAAAAAATATTATACTAATGCGTTAAATTCTAAAACAAAACAGCCAGCATTAATTATGAATATGACAATTTGGCACCACAATCTACAAAGGGAGTAGCTAAGGTGGCGGTGCAGTCGATTTGAGTTTGAAAAGCATAGGGTCCGATACAAGGTACCTAAAAAGCCTTTTATTTGGAGGTTCGTTAGATTAAAAAGTCTGTCGGCTATAAATTAACATACTCGAAATTTCTCTAGAGGGAATGGAGTTTAAGGTATTAAACCAAATCTAAATATTTTTGTTAAAAACGGGTAGTAACAATCATAAAAATCAATATATCAATATATATATATATACATATATATACATATACATATATATTTATA
>JADDOH010000077.1:805747-1063738 GCA_016648135.1 Agrypnia vestita | reverse complement strand
GAACTCGAAAAAATATTATAATTGTGTTCTATAACGCCACTCTGGGACAGGCGTAGCCTAGTAGAGTGGCATAATCCACAAATTAAACATAACAAAAACATGTGTAATTTATCTTATGTTTTATTGTTAAATTAGTATTAAGTATCTTTATTTGTAAACAAGGATTTTTTAAATAAGTAAATAAATAAATAAATAAATTAAAAAAAAATATATATATATATTAAAAGAAACCCGTGTTTCCCTATCCACCAAGTTTTCTCCATAACCAGCCACAACCACCCACCGATGGTTACGGTGGTGGATAGCTCTTGGTGTCACATCGAAAATATGCGAGTTTGGTGGGGGTGGCTGTACGTGGGTGGGAGTGAGTGACGAAAATGTGCTTTCTAGCACATTGTTTTGTTATGGGAAGGTCGCAAATACTTCAGATTGTTTCAAAATAGTGTCGGTGAGTCTAGAAGGTTCCGGAAAAACCTGATCTAGAAAGTTCTGGAAAGAGAAGGTTCTAGAAAAGTTCCGAAAGTTCTATAAGGTTCTAAACTGTCTAGAAGGTTCTTGTATATTCAATAAATTTTTTGAAATTTCTGGTAAGAGAATGTTGTAGAAGGTTCGTGAAAGTTCTATGACGATCCAAACAGTGTACTAAAAATCTACGCGTGCGAAGCCGCGCGGGCACAGCTAGTTATTATGTAAAGGATAACTTCTGCTTAGTTTTTACGAAATTTATGATTTTTGATTACAATAATCCGGCAGAGAACGTCAGCAACTCACACACATATTTTTAATTTTATAAATAAAATGGCCAATTTTATAAATTTTATAAGTAAAATTTATAAAATTGGCCAATTACTCAAGCAACCTTTTATAAACGTTTAAAAATGTGAAACTAAAGTAAAGATTTAATGTAGAAACATTTGCTTAAAATTCATACTTCGTTAATTATTCCGATACCACATAAACATAGTATTATAAAATAATTATTTACAGGTAAATAAATAATAAGTTTATAGAAAAATCAACTGAGGTTCAAGGAAATACTAGGCACACCATTTTACTATAATTTAGTTCCACGATTTTTTTTTTCTCTGAATAGTTTTTGTATCCTCGCAGTTAGAAGAATGCGGAAATATTGGCAAATTGTACGTTGCTACGTGATTTGAAAACACAGATCGTAAAGTAATCGCTGGGCAATAAAAGTGTACTATATCTTATTTTGATTGCTAAAAAAATGAACAGAAATTAAATAAATTATTGAACGTGTTGATAGACTGATTTATTGGAAAAATGAAGCATGATTACTGCTCTGAATTTTATTTATTAATCTAGATATATTATAGATGTCTCATAGAAACGAAGTTATCTTTTATATGGAAAAGTAGATATGGAAACTTTTTGATGTTCATAGGCCTTACGACCTATCGTACGGTTGGATGAAGTGATCGCCTTTACACAATGTAATGTTCGTCAATTACACCATATTTATACCACATTTATAATTTTTTTGGAAAATTTATCACGAAGAAAAACGAGGTAGAAGTACGAGAATGTTGGCCCCGAGATGAAAATCGAAACATATGACATTATTCAGATTTCTTGGCCGACGATTTAAAAAAGACTGCAGAAAACAACTGAATGCGGATGAAAGAATAGGAAAAAGGAAGATGAGGAATAGCAATAAAAAAGGCTTTTATGCTAGAGTGGATCGGAGTGATGCTTGAAGAAGCATACCCAAAACTAATATTTTGATTCACTTACCAACTTGAGTATTTTATCTCTGAAATTTAAATGTTATAATAAACACGTTACGTACATATCGCATTTATAAATAAAAAAAATGCCGGTAAGGAGTATGAAAATATAACGGTAATTAATGTATAATGGTTTTAAGCACGGGGAGAAAAAAAATTTTTTGCGTTATTCAATTTACTCATAACCGAACACCTCATTACTCCCATATTAGGTATAACAAGACGAACAAAAATTAATCAACTGCATTTTAAAAATAACATTTTTTTCTTCTTATACCAGATATTTGATATAGTGTTATTTACGATAAATAATTGAAGCTCTCATGTTGCAAAAAACTGCACACCTCTGTATATATTTAAGGAGATAGTTGTATCGTGTTTTTAAATTTTAATGCTCAGCAATGTACAATTTTATTTGACTTTAAAATTTGCATAAAGAAATACATGTAAATATTTTTGGCATTGAATTTAAATAATTTTGGATTGGTTTTTGCGCATAACTGTTTTATTTAACGGAATGGAAATATATAGGCTTATAGTCATAAAAAAACGATAAAAAAATAAGATCCGACAGATTTAGAGATTTTCATGAGACCTGCTCATATCACCAATTATAAACCAAGATAACTAATACCACATATCAAACAAAAAAAAAAACTGCGTAATTTTGGATAATTATACTCCCGAAATAAAAATTGTGATACATGTCTTAAAAATATATCTCATATAATTTCATATGCGGTGGAAGATAAGCGTAGAAGAGAAGAGTTTGACTTGACTGCAACTCAGAAAATACCTCAATACAAGTACCGGGATCGACATCCGTGTTTTATTATTTATGCACTAAGTTTTAATACAAATATTTAAAATTTATAAAAAATCATCACCCCCCTTTAAAAGACTTGTGAGAAATTATAATATAAAATTTTTATTTAATGATTTAATGTATTATGTATTATTGTTATCTGACAAACTTTTTTATAAAAGCCATTTTACTTCTTATTGATAACGCACCGTAATGGTTAGTCTGTCATACAGGAGACCATGGGTCAGTTAGATATATTTATTTGAATGTATTGAGGAATATTTAATTTACAAGCTGTTTGTACCCGGCGTTTAGTTAAAAATAAGTTTGTGGGGGGACACAAAGGTTCCATTAATAAAAAAAATGTTTCCATTTAATCAAGGCTGAGATGAATTGTATGTCCAGAAATTGTGGCCTATGTATTCCGCCGGAACCTGAAAAAAATAATGCAAAATTTGGGTCAAATCGGTCAAACGGTATAGATTTGTACAGAAAATATATCAGGGAAGGGGGTTGGAAAAGGGAGAGGAAGTAAATGTCACCTGTATTACCCGTCGGGTCCTAAATCAATATGAAAATTTAAGTCAGATGGGTCAAATGGTGTAGATTTAAAAAAAAAATATATCAGGGGAAGGGGAAAGCTTTTCTACCTTTCTACCTTCTTAGGGATGAAAGAAATGTCATCTTTGTTACCCGCCGGGTTCTATAGAATAAGTTTGCGAATGTTGATATCCAATAGTATAGATTTACATTGAATATATATCAGGGGGAGGGGAAGGGGTAAAGAAGGAGGGTGGAAACGTCACCTATGTACCCACTGGCTCCTAAAGAATAAGTTTTTCAAATTTTGAATCCGATCGGGCGAACGGTACAGATTTGCATTGAAAATATATCAGGGCCGGGGAAGTGTATAAAGAGGAGGGGGGAAATTTCACCTATGTAACCCGCCGGGTCCTAAAGCATAAGTATGCAAAATTTAATTCAAATCAGACAAAAGGTGTAGATTTGTATAGAAAACAGGCAGACAGACAGACATACAGACAGACAGACAGATGGATAGACAGACATTGAGTTTTATAGGTATTGTTCGTTCCAGCCCCGGGAAAAGAGACTGATTAATCTCTACACGACTTTCAAATTTCTTCCCGGATCCCGGCTGGAACCCACCAAATTTTGGAGGAAACAGGTATACATACTATAAACACAATTATATACTATATACATTTCTGCCTTGATAATGTGTCGAAAATATTCAAACAACCATGACCAAATATCAATAGTTGTGGAGAAATGTAGTATCAAAGTTTGCTTTTTTTTTCAATATTTTTGACTTATTGTTTGCAAAAAGTTGAACTATCATTACAGTAACTTATATCGATGATGAAAAGTTTATTCTTTTTTACACAAGTCGAACAAAATGATAAAAACCTTGCAAAAATCTAAAATATAATTTTTTTACAAGGTAAAAATAGGACTGAATTAGGCCCGGTTGTTTCAAGTTCGATCAAAGTAAGCGGTCGATAAAAGCATAGATTTTTACGAAAACGGATCGTTTGATTGGTGGAGAACGTAAAAATCTATGCTTTAAAAGAACGCTTACTTTAATCCAACTTGAAACAACCGGCCCTTACTGGTCTACTGGATGTATATTTTATATACAGATATACATATGTCTGAGCATTTTATTATTATTTCTGAAAATGGTAAATAATTTTCCAACATCCACGATATTTCATTTCATTCCAGGATTCCAGGAAATTGTTTTGGAAACTGTTCATACAAATTATTAAAAATGTATAATAGTAATGACTCAGAGAAAAACTCCGATCTAAAGGAAATCTCTTTAAAAAACCTCACTGGGAATCGAACCCGGAACCCCCAGATTTTTTTTATATATTTTAGTGTGTGATGTTTGTTTTATATATTTTAATTGATCATTAATATACTATTTCAAAATTAAGCGTATGTATGTATTTGGCCAACATGTAACCATTGAATTTAATTACAGTAAAAAAATGTTTGTTTACCGAATAAATTAAAAGTGTAATGTATTGCAATACATCAATGTTGTTCATTATACTTCAATTTTATAACACTTAAAAGCAGTTGCATATGAATAAATTAAAGCTCAAAACATTGTTCCTTTAAAAAATGCAAAAAGGCTAGCAATAAATAAATAATCCAGCCATTATATTAGACAATTACCTGACAGCACACTACCTGACAGCCCAATTTCCCGAAAAAATATTATTTCATTTGAAGTTTGTAATTGTATATTTTTGATCAAAAAGCTGGATGGACAGAAGATGTTTTGGCTCGAATGAATAAAGAAAAATAAGTAGTGAGAACAATAAAAATCCGAAAAGTTTAATATCTCGAACATGTGATGAAACATCCAGAGAAATACGAGATCTTGCATTTCATAATGCAGGGAAATATTGCCGAAAACGGAGCCTGCAAAAGACAGTAGATGGCCAGTCTATCGTATAATTAATTATTTCGGGCCGCAGTCAATAAAGTCATGATAGCCAACGTCCGTTGAATGGATAGGGCATGAGAAGAAGATTAAGATATTTTATCTTTACATTTATCTTTACATTTTGTACATAAATTCTTCTCATGTTAACAAACAACTTCTCAATTTAAAATTGCATTTGAAAAATATGTTTTTTCAGTGAGTAACCTAACGGCTTAGCGTTTACATTAAAGTTTTATTTTAAATATTATTTATTTTTAAACAAACTTTTTAAACGATTGTAAAAATTAAACATGTAAAAATATTCAAAATGATTTCTAGGTGTGGTATGAAATGAATTATTTTTGTGATCTGGAGTAACCCACTAAGAAATTTTTCCCTTAATTCTGTTTAAATGTATCAGTTTGATGGTTTCAACGTAAACGTATGCTTAACATTAAAAAAAATCTGAGTGATTTTTTTTTTAATTTCTGTTTTAAATTTATTATAATAAAGAGGAATACACTTGTATTAACCACTATTTTGTTGAAATATCAACATGTTTTGGGGAAAATGGTCACTTCATCAGGATACAGCGTACTATACGTTATTTTTGTACTATACATTGTATCCCGATAAAGGGACCATGTTGATATTCCAACAAATAAGCGGTTAGTACAAGGTGTATTTTTATTAATAAATAATTATTGAACTAAGGTTACCACAAATTCATTTTGCAGTTATTAAAGAAGTTAAATTTATCAGTTTGATGGTTTCAGCTTTTGATGGTTGTAGAACCTACGCACGTTTTCATAAATACTTGCTTACCTGATATTTTGTTTCCTAGTTCGGTAATCGGCTATCAGGCAATCGACTGGTGCGCAATCGGCTGTCGGGCAATTGGCAGTCGGGTAATTGTCTTTCGGCAGTTGGCTGGTCAGGTAGTCGACTTTTCGGGAAATCAGCTGTTGGACGCCCGGTCATAAATAGCTGGAAATCCTTCCCTGCCACCATCTCATCAACATCCACCAATGCTCCCCTTTATGAGTGGGTGATGATAATAATAATAATTAGTTTTTAAATATAGTTTACTTGGTGCCTTATACAATGCGATACAAAGTAAAGTGTAACTTAATTAGTTTGGTATTCAATAAATTTTTATTTGCTAAAATTACGCATTTTAAACTTTTTATTTGAAACTAGCTGTAACCCGTCAAAAATGACGAAAGATAGGTTCGCGTCTTTAATAAGCCCTTGTATATATTTAAAGTATCTTTAGATGCTCCACGGAGAAGCGGTGAAAGCAACATGCGTTGAGCGGCCGGTTAAGGTTTGCTGGACCGGGGTTCAAACCCCATTTCCGGCCGTTTGATTTAGTTTTTTAGCCGTGAATTCGAACAAAATTACGGACGTTAGACAAAGTTACCAGACAGACACATAGACAGATGGACAGACAAACGGACGGACGGACAGACAACGAAATTATTATGCTTGATTTATATATCACCCCCAACTTAAAATATTAGGAAGGGGTTTTTAATAATAATATAACTAATAGAAGAAATGGTGCTGGATTATACCAGTGTTTCTCTGGTAGTACCCCTCTATACATTATTATGATATGAGAAAATTATATTCTTTATCCGAAATTAGTGTAAACAGAGTATTTTAAAAAATAACAATTTAAAGCAGCAGATAATAATTTTTTATTATCCTGATATACGAAAAGAATTTGTTTCGCTACTGGGTTTGGGCGTAATTGCCTGTTGAAACATAATATTTTTTTATTTTTGATTTGAATGTCTAACCATAATGTTTTTGCACTATGCTTAAAAATATTTTTATTTATTAAAGTGAATTAAAGAATTTTATTATTATTATAAAATTACTATTTTCAATTTATTATGTCCTTTTATTTTATTTTTAATTATTTTTATTTGTTTTTTTAAAATTATTCCGATTCTTTATTTACATGATAAGTTCATTAAATAGTCCTTTCATAGTTGCTTAATTATAGTAAAGAAACAATTACGTTGAATAATTCATGTTAATTTATGTTAAAATTATTAATTACAAATAGCTACTTTACATTAATTACTGGGCTACGGATAGGTTGTGTTGTGCCGTGTTACGTTGAGATAAGTGTGTTGTGTAAGGTTACGCTGGATAAAGAAAGGTATTGGGGGGCTAGGCAATTATTGGCAGCATCACCGGCGAAGGCTGTATGTAGGCTTTGCGGTGATAAGTAGTATCTACGGAGTTGTGAAACTGCGGAGAAACCTTGGTCCAGCGCCGCGGGGGTCCGGCTGCTGCGGCCGCTGTCCACGGAGCCGGGCAGATCTGGTGCTGGCTCCGGTGTGAGGTGACAACGTGCACTTATATTTAAACAATACAATTATATATCTTTGCTGGCTAACACCCGTCAAAATTGACGTACTTTAACTGTATACTAGCTGTAACTTGTCAAAAATGACGGTGCTTTTACATGCCGGTTCCTAAATAATAAGTATTTACTTATTTATAAGCGACACCCGAGAAAAAAAATAACGACCTTTATGAAAATGCCTGAACATTTTTTTATATCTCCCCTGCTGGCGGTTAAAAAAGGTACTATTTGAAACCCTAACGATCGTGCTGGGCAGAACGTGATATGGTTTACGTCTTTGCAAAGCCTTAGTGTATATTTACAGCGTAGCATCTTTTTGGCGGTCTACGGAGAGGCGGCCCTAGCCACATGCGTTAATCGGCCGGTTCGGGTTTGGTGGCCCGGGGTTCAAGACCCATCTCCGGCCGTTTTTTTAGCCGTGAATTTTAACGAAATTACGGATGCTACACGAAGTTACGGGGATGGACGGACAGACGGACAGGAGGATAGACAACGAAATTATTATACTTGATTTCGGCTACGACTAAATTAATGCTGTAAGAATAGCACCATCTAATATAACCTAGGTACTTGGCGAATTAAATAATATTTAATTTTTTAAAATTATTAATATCGAAGGTCCTCAGCCAAAAGGGTGTTAGTGATTTTTCGCACTCCACAGGATATCAAAATAAAGTTCTGTAAATTTGATTTTGTCAATATTTATTTTCTTATTAAACGATTTCCATACTTGTTTATCTTTAATAAAAGAAAGTTGACAAAATCACATTGAAAAAACGTTATTTTTCTCTCCTGTAAAGTTAGAAATAATCACTAATGTTCTTTTGGATGTACCTACTATCGATTTGATTGAATTTTAGTTCATTTCTGAAAGAAAAATTTTCAAAATCACACAATTATATTTTTTTCAGTTGCTTATTCGTCTAGTGGTAAAGGTGCTCGTCTATTGATCTACTAGTCAGGCGTTGGAGCCTCATTTTAAAACACCATAGAGTTCAACCTATTTTTATAGAATAATAGTTTAGTTAAGTTTGAAAATATAAATAAAATTAATGTGACACAAAAGAGCATAAAATAATACTTGTAAATTTAAACTGAGTGTTTTTAACGTTAAAATGTCACTTTTTAATAAAACGTGACGTATTTAATAAGAAATTATATTTTCAAGAGTATTTAGTTTGACTTTTTCAAAATTAACAAGCTCGTAGTAATTTTTTTAAACACGTCAAACGTACGAAACCAAAAATTAAACCAAAACGCGATAAAAACCAAAAAAGGAGACATTTAGTTCGTGAATATATATTCGTGGTCTGTGTGTGACACAAAAAATACTAAATTAACATAGATATCTAGCAAAACTAAATCTCAAAACGTAATGAAAAACTTCTACTAGTAATATTTTTATATTTAACAATATTTTTTGCAAATAAAGGGCTTATTTTCAAGTGCGTAAAATTAATTGAGTTAAAATAAAAAAATAAAATATCTGTAATATATCGAGTCCCGGAGATTTCGGTGTAATGGCGATTCAATTCAAAAATTATAAAATGATTACTTGTAAGGGTAATGAGTTATCGACGATGCACGTAGCAGGCTGCAATAAAGTAGCCCCCTGAAAGTACTTAAATATTATTTAATTAGGATGTACCGCAAGAAGGTGCATACATTATGGTCGCAGGCTGTATCGGTTCCTCTGCAAGACTACCGCGGCCCGGGGCTTGGGCGCGGCTGTGTCTCCCACCCCTGTTTGCCAATCGCAGAGAAGTTATTTCTACGTCACGGCGCTGCATCTAGTGTTCTCAAACTGTCAGTTGCAACATAGCTTGCGTATTATTATGTTTTTGTCATACTGTATTTTGGCGGCCGATTCTGATTTAGTTTTAATTAAAAATAGGTGATTGGGCGGGCGGGGTGCTTTAGCTTCGCGCAGGTCCTAACGCGAAATTTGTCCTGGCGAGAAGAGGGTGATTTGGAGAGGGGGGTGAGATGATTTCATTTTCCTCGAGCCCCTCGTGTCCACCAAAATTTTTTTGAAATTAGAATATTTTGAGTTTGTCAAAATTTTTCAGTACTGGATTATTGTCACAGGGACGTCATTAATCAAGATATATTATAGATGTTTCACAGAGACGAAATTAGTATTTTTTTAGGCAACAGGAATAGAGGGCGTCCGCGAAAGACCTGGCACGATCAGGTACTACAAGTATTTGAGGATGGCCCTGTTAAAAGCCGCAACAACCGTAGAACGTGTATGAGAAGATGTATGAATGTGGCCGAAGCAAAAGTGGTGTGCCAGGATAGAAGAATGTGGCGTTCAATCCTCTCTGCCTACCCCTGCGGGAAAACGGCGTGATGGGTAGTTAGTTAGTTAGTTATGGAAAAGTAGGTATAGAAGTCTTTGGGTTTTCATGGATGGAAATGGTGAACGTTACACTGTGTAAAGTGATCACATAAGTCAGCCGTACGATAGGTCGTAAGCCCTATGAATACCTAAAGTCTTCCATACTTGCATTCTAATATATCTTGATTATTTGAATTTAGTTTAATAAACCTAATACGTATTTTTCGTTCAATGGTTTGTCCAATAAAAAATATTTTAATTTTAAGGGTTGTTCGCTTGCCATTGTAGCGCTCTCTATTCAACATGCTTATATCTTCAGATTCTAACAGATAGTACCTTCATGAAATCTACTCTTCTCTTAATTTATCCAAATTTTATTCTATATAGTGTGTATTTACTGTGACAATATTATTGCAGTTGAAGCATTTTTGTTCTATTTATTGTGAGCCCTTTTATTCCCATTTCTCATTCTTTGTAACTCTGTTTTTTCCAAGTAATCTTCGACATTCTTTTTTTGTTTTCACTCTCCTCTGATATTCTTTATTATAATTTATCCACTCCTTATTATTTCACTACCCAAAATCAAATTTATAATGCGTTCAATATTTTATACATATTTATAAAAATCCAATAGGTAAATTTTTAAAAATGTAATAGGTTTGATAAAAAAACTTTTTTATAGAGAAATTTATTTACAAATTATAAAGCAAAAAATGATTGCGGTCAAAGATATCATTAATTTACATGATCAGGTAAATTATAGTACATATAATTTTATGAAAATATGACACATGAATAATTATTATACAAATTTTCAGTTTAAAAAATTCATCTACGCTTCTGTGTACGAAAATAAAATTTTCATTATAATTCATGTTCGCAAAGTTCAAAGTGGATTTTTAGGTGCGAGGATCTGATGTTTCTCAAAAAATAGAAATTGCAAAGCAGTTACTTTTAGAAGTGAAATTTAATTCACTTCACACAATACATAAATTTAATTTCATAAAATCTTTATATGAATGAATCCATCATTACATTGAAATTTAAACTGTTAAATTTAGATATTTATACCAAAAAATATAGGCTATAATATAAATATAAGGAACATTAAACAATGTGAATTCATTAAAATTTGTGATGTTATCATTAACCACTAAGTATTTAAGTATAATATATATAGACTATTATATTATTAAGTATACGCAAATGAGACTTTTCTCGTCTCTAAGATTTGTCGGTAATATTATAAGAGGAAAATGTTGACATAGATAGTATAAATTTCTCCGAACATATGAAATCCGAGTCAACCTAGTAAAAGTGTAATATTCTACAACAGAAACAAATAAATTTGAAATATTTTGCTACCATAAATTGTGAAATTAGTAGAAAAACATGAAAGTCTGTTAAGTTCTTGAAAAATAGCTCTTGGCGTTTTTGCAATGTGGCCCTTAGATCGTTGTAATTCTCGCCATAAGTTCCAGCGACAAGGCGGGGAGACTCGCAAAATATTACACCGTAAAATACATTTTTATTAATCTATAAAAACCAATAATAGTAATAAATCTAACAAGTAGCAACTGACTGGTGTCGGTTACCACTTGCTAGGCCCGGCGGGCAACTTCATCTTTATACCTTTATACGCTTCGTGGCCAAAATGACTTACCTTGATTTAACTCGTAATTTAACACTAGATAATAAAAAATGACGCAGAATATTTTTGATATAGAAGCTACTGCGCTATATGTAGAATGAAGTGTATTTTTTTAAACAATTTAATAATAGTACCTAATTACGTTATTTTATGCGTAATTAGATATTGAGTAGAAATACACATTAGCAGGGCCGTGCAGTGAGAAGAAGAAGCTTGAATTTTCCTATGAAGATATTTCAAAAAAAGGAACATATCACGTAATATATCACAATAATTAACATATAATTCACATTTGAATATTTCATAAATACCAACATATAATATAAAATATAACACAAACAAAATCGATAGTGAAAAAAATAGTGAGCGAAATGTCAAAACTAATTTTATATTTTGGAAAGTTACTCACACAAACACCTCTTCAACTAAGAAATATATATATGTATGTATGAATTTCAATTGTTTGAAAATTCGTAGTTTTTAGAATCATCGAATCATCTAATGGAATACTATCACATTTTTAGTTAATAAGTACATTTATATTTTTTTGGCTATAATTATCACATTCTCAAATTTAAGCTTTTTAATTCAATCTAACAATTAAGTATTTAACCTCTTATGTTGCTTTTACTGACCGATTACATATACTAATGATGCTTTTACTTACCGGCTTCATATTTTGCTGAAATACTCGTATTTATATTTTCTGGAACATTAAGCGATAATATGTTATTCAAATATGTTAATCGATGATTATATTTCCTTGACTATTTTTCATGGCGAACAAGCACGTGCGTTTAAATTTGCAAGTCAATTTAGACGAATTTAGCTAAGTCTACACATTGTTTTTAAATATGCATAATTTAATAAGATAAAGAAGTATTATTTCATGCGAGGGTCGGTAAACGTGTATGCAAAAATACAATAATCAAGCGTAACGTTTTCCGCATAGTCCTTGAAAGCCAGACCATACAGAGAATTCAATTTTTAAATTATATGATTTCACATTTAATTAGAGTCATAACGATTTATCTTCTTGCAAACTAGCGACGTTGTCGAGAATTTTATTCAATCATCACATTTCAATTCAGCTATTTAGGCAATCAACTTCAATTCAATTAGTCCATGCATTTGATTTGAATATTGTATCCTTATTATGAAAACCAGTTTTCACATACGAATTTATTGAATTTGTACAAGTCATTTCAGTTAACAACGTTTTTGGAGTATTAAAAAAAATATAAATATAAAATAAATTAAAAAAAATTAAGATATGTATACAATATATTTTTTTAAAATAGTGTGCCGTAGATGCAGTTAGTGTTTAAACCAAACTTTCTTATTTTTTAACTATAAAGAGCATAATATCATAACACCAAATCTTCTAACTATCTATACATAAAGAACATTTTCTGATATACTAATACAAGTACTTATAACAATATAAGAAGATCATTCATAACAATAAATACGTCAAATTTCTGTATTAACTTTTTTATTCCATGTGTTGCCACACATCTTTTCAGCTATATATTTTAATCAATTTTTTCTTCAATGACTACAATTTTTTCTTCAATGACTTTGTGGTAATATTACGTATATAATTATTAAGACAACACTTTGTACAAACCACCAATTTGTTGAAAAATTTCCGATGAAAATGTTCTAATAAAAAAGTTAAATATCTTCTATCTTGAGTTTTCTGTCGACTAGACACGTCATAATAGTTATTCTGAAATATTAAGAATAATGTTTTTTAAATTTAATCTCTGCATGAAATTTTGTTGCAAGAAATCTGAAGTATAAAGAATAGTGTTTTTTAAATTTAATGTCTGCATGAAATTTTGTAACCAATAATTCTATTATATCCATAAGGGTTTGCAACATTTACATACAAATAACATTTTTTTTAGAGAATTTAGAAATCTTAGAAATTAGAAAAAGTGTTAATAACAAATTAAATATTGAAAAAAAGCAAGACATTTTTGAAAGTACTTCTTAATTTGTTTTCACGTTAGTTTTAAATACTTTACATGACTTCAATAACCTATTTTAAAATAACAATAAATATTTTCTGTCTATAGTTTTATGGACTATCCTGTCGGCTTGACTTAACTAATAGTTCTCCTGTAATATTTTGAATTACGTTTTCTCAATTTAATGTCTTTGCATGTTTGTTTTTGCATATCCTTACACTGCGTATAAAGAATAATTAAACTTGTCATTAGTCTGTGAAATAAGATCTCATGTTTGAAGCTGCGGCCGAAAATCAAACCAAAATGTAGCAAAAATAATGAGATTAGAGAGATAAATTATTAATCTTATTAAAATTATATTATTAAATTATTTAAGAATCAGTGAACTGGTATAAGTGAATTATCAATTAATACATGTATACATATTTACAATTATAATTTTAAATAACGGTTCAAGTGACAAAACATTAAAGGAGACAGGCAATTACACCTACCTTCAATATTACCAGATGTAACTACAATACGATTTATAAAATGAGTTGTCTTATTTGCATATAATTGTCTATCTTGTGATAACTATTCTGTTTTGATACATAACATATCCCATTACTACGATGACTTTTTTTTAAACGGTAAAGTTTTAAAGTTTCAATCATATTTATCGGGATAATAATATACTAGAATCAAGGCTACCGAATAATCAAATGCCTTATTATGCGCCGATGTCCACGCGAAATTTCGCAATAGAATTGCTTTTAAATTGTCGAGGAAGAATGCAAGCCAGCATTTTTGGGCTTGCAACAATTACGAATACAAAAAATATAAAGTATTAGCCACTTCTGCCCACATGGCTTCAGGCAAGGCATGGCCTACAAGAATCATTTCATCGGCATGTTTAACCAATATATTTAAATTTGTCAAATTTATGACGGTAAAAAATCTAACTTTCAAAACGTATTGATAATGATCTTCAGATTATGTTGTAGATTGCGTATACCTAACACGTACAATACTCAACTTATGATGTTGTAATGAGTCTTAATTGTAGATTAATAATTGTAGTTAACAAATTATTCAAACCATATTTTTTAAGCTATATTTTATACGCCTGTATCCAAGAATATTTAACAGCTAGATGTAATCAACCAAAGTTTGATTAAAAAAGCAATAAAAATTGTAAAATATTTTTTAAAAATAAAGCTGTAAAACCTACTTGAACTTTGACATTAAAAAATAAATAGTTAAACATCCCCCAGCGCGGAAGGTACCTAGAAAAATGTTTACGAATACAAAAAAGGGTAATTTGCAGGTAGTGGTGAATTTTTCCTTGCTGAAGTTGACAGGCTGAGTATAAAATAAATAAATTTCAGTTTCAGTTCCGATAAATCAATATTTATTGTATGCTTAATACATATACAACACTAAATAAACACAAGCAAAAAACAGTTTGTAAAAAGCTTCGCAGTCACTACCTAACTTGCTAGGTTTATATATAATATTAGGTCCTTACATATGAAACTGGTGTTTAGTATGGGAGGAACATAAAGCCGATTTTTTTTTAATTATAATATATTTATTTAATCAAAGTATGTACCATTGCTATCTATGCACTTTTGCCATCTCATAGGTAGTTCATCGATCCCTTTATTAAAAAAACCATTCGGACGGGAATCAATAAAATCTTTGAAGGCGGTTCGGACTGCCCCAACAGAGTTGAATTTTTTCCTTTGCGAGAAGTTATCCAAATTTCGAAAAAAATGGTAATCTGTTGGGGCAAGGTCCGGAGAGTACGGTGGATGTTTTAGACATTCCAATTGAAGCTCCTCTAATTTGGTAGCCGTCTGTTGTGCAGTGTGTGGTCTAGCGTTACATGAAGCAGCAGTGGCCTAGAGCGATTAACCAGCCTCGGTTGTTTAGCAGCTAGCTTTTCCATCATGGTTTGCAGTTGCTGACAACAGACATCTGCCGTAATCGTCTGGCCAGATTTAAGAAAGCTGTAGTGAACGACACCAGCACTAGTCCACCAAAAGCTCACAAGTACCTTTTTTGGAGTCAATTTTCGCTTGGGGCATGGTTTGGCTGGTTCGGCAGGGATCAGCCATTGCGATGAGCGCTTCCGATTATCGTACAGGATCCACTTTTCATCACAGGTAAATTCGATTTAAAATCCCTTCATTATTGTGGCGGTTGAGTAATGCAACGCAGCAGTCAACGCGCGTTTGTTGATTTGCTTCACTCAATTCGTGAGGTACCAACCTTTCAAGCTTTTTCACCTTACCAATTTGCTTCAAGTGGATTAAAATAGTTTTATCACTAACACCGCAGCCTGCAGCTAACTCGGATATGGTTTGCGATGGATCCGCTTCCACAATAGTCTTCAATTCTTCATTATCAACTTTGGTCTCCGGCCGTCCACGGGGCTTGTTCTGCAGGTCGAAATTTCCAGAACGAAAACGTTGGAACCAAAAACGCACTGTGTTTTCTTTTGCGGCACCGTCGCCATACACATCATTAATCCTTCGAGCCGTTTCTGCAGCACTGGTGCCACGGTGGAACTCGTACTCGTAAATAACGCGATATTTCAAGTTTTTCATTTTGTAAACTGAGTGACGCAAAGAAAAAAACAATTGAGGAAAAAACAAATGAATTATAATTTTCAAAACACAAATACATGAGTAAATAGCTGTATAAATTTGGATTTGGAATTCCTAACCAAAGAGAAGATATTTGAGATCAAATTTGCCAGTACGGCAAAACGCCAATTTCATATGTAAGGACCTAATATAAATACCTGTTGTAAGGTTAACTTTCTTTTTATTCAACATAGTAATAATCAAAAAAAAAAATATATTTAAAAAGTTGTAAGTAGAAAAAAATATTTATAAATATATATGTAACCGTATGATACACCAAAAAAACGTATTTAGTAAAAAGAAAAAAGTACAATAAATATCATAATTTAGTGGAATTGAAAAAACGACATCTTTGACTCTTTAGCAACGATGTATTAAGAGATTGATTTCATTTTACATTTTTTTACATTTACACGAGCAAGTATACATTTTTTCGAAAAAATGTATACTTGCTCGTATAAATTTTCTGATATTTGAAAACTTTTCTTATATTTGAATAAAATCTCGTGGAATTTAGTATAAGAACTGAATGCATCATTTTTTATCCAAATCAAAAAATAGAACAATTATTAGCGAAGAAACGTTTTGTTATGCGCATAGATACCTTAGAAAGTGTGGCGTTGTATTGTCCGTAGGTGCATCATGTACTATGCGTGATTGTAAGGAGTGATCTCTTCCACCAGGTACACTCAAGAATTTTTCAATTAAAACAGTTTTTCCCGAACATGTTGTGTAGGTAGATCATAAATTCACTTGAGATTGATTTTGGGGTGGATTTCCAAAATACAAAACATGTATAAATTATTTTTTAAAGAGAAAATGATTTTGAATTGTATGTCAAATATCAATGTCGTATCCAATAAATTAACTATTAAAAACTTTATTAACTATAAAATTAAAAAACTAGCCTAGTAGAGTGGCATAATCCACAAATTAAACAAAACAAAAAAATGTGTAAATTATCTTATGTTTTATCTTATGTTCTATTGTTAAATTAGTATTAAGTATCTTAATTGTAAACAAGGATTTTTAAATAAATAAATAAAAAAAAAAAAAATAATAAAAATAAAAAAATAAATACCTATACTCATCATAAGTTATCACTGTTGTTGTGATAAAATACCATTTTGGCTATGGATAATTTTTTTAATATTAATTTTACATATAATTTATACAGAATTACATTTTGATAAATTAGAAATTTTGGAAATAAGAAAAAGGGTTAATAGTAAATTGAATATTGGAAATGACCAGATTCTTTTTACAAATAAATAAAATTTACAAAATTTATATTTTAATTTTATGTGTACCTATTTAATTACTTATTTATTATTCGATTCCCATATATGATTTTTTTATATTTTGATTGTCTATAATTCGATTATTAATTTGTTTCCATATACATTATATCGTGACGAAAGAGCTATTGGTCCTTCTTCTTAAAATTAGGCAATCCGCCCTTAAGAGCGATTTGTGCCATTTTACAAATTATATATGAGATGTTGTTAAGAAAGGGTATGATTAATTATATATTTATGTGATTTACTTACAAGAATTTTGATATAATGGCTATCAGATTAGGTGAGTTCATAGCAAGAAGATGGCAAATATTGGCTGGGAGTTGAAATTTGGCCTCGATCAGCTCATTGTAAAGGGTACTAGAGTTCCGCAATGGGCAGGCAAAAAACATGTGATCAAGAGTCTCCTCCTCCGAACCACACTCACATATCGGACTGTCGACTATGTTTAGTCTGAACAAATGAGCAGCTACTAGACAATGGCCGATTCTCATTCTAGAGATTATGGATATAGTTCTTTTGGAAAGCTTTTTATTACTAAACCGGGGTTTGCTAGGAATATTTGTCATCACTTGTATCATTCCACAATGATATCAGTTGTCTTTGGTACGCTTTTTAACACTTTTTACCCTACCATTCATTGGGCAGAAGAAACGCTGTGGGGGAATACCGAAATTGTGGCATCTTTGGCTATTTTATCCACATACTCATTTCCCTGGATTTCCTGATGTGCAGGGATCCAAACGAAAGACACATGTTTGTTATTTTAGGACAAGTCAAAAAAAATAACTCTAATTGAACAGATAATATCGTTATTCATCCATACTTTCATACCTGCACAGATCGATTCGATAGCTTATTTAGAGTCCGAGAATAAAACAAATCTGTCGTAATTTTGAAGTAAACAGACATCTACGGCTTTGTTTATCGCCAAACATTCCCCAGTGAAAACCGATGAGTCTGGAGGAAGTCGTATTTCATACCAAATTTAATTTGGGCACCACTACAGCCTTTGGGGTCGAGCTTAGAACCATCGGTATAAATATACAGATACTTTGTCTACTTCTCACCAAATAAGTTATTAAATAAATTGTCTATTAGATTATCACTTATCTGTGTTGATTTATCTAGTCCCTTGATTGTCTCAGTAATAGCGTCGAAATATATTGCACTGTAGGGGACCGAGTATACAGGAGATTCATAGGATGGAGCATCATTAAATTTTGTTTGAAAAAAAGAAAAGCTATAACATAAATTAGGTTCTGTTTTTTGGCTGATATCTGTGCATTGGTCCTGAAACATGTTGATATTTTTAATATATAAGTGGTAAAAACAAAATACATTTAAATTAATCATAATAATAACATTTCTTATTAAAACAAAAAAAATATCAGCCAATTGGTACAAATCGGTGTGAATATAATATTTAAATGGGACAGTTAAATTAAAAGGCAAGGTAAAGTGATAATGGAATGAAAATAACCTATCACCAATGACGCAGCGAGCGTTAGCCACCTGAAGGACCGAGAGGTAACAACTAGTGAAACCGGTTGTTTTTCTGCTACTAATTATATAACACTCCAGTATTACGATTGTTGTTATTTTATTGCCAAATTACTACTGATGGAATAACACAATAAAATATAAAAAATAACATCGAGAGAGGGTTCGGCCGAAAACGTTGGTAAATGTTAAAAACAAAACAATTTACGCTTGGCATTGAAAATGATTCCTGTTTTTATTTCAACAATTTGACTCCCACAATTTTACGGTTGCAGTGTAATTTCCAATTGCGGTTAATTTAAAAAAAATTGCGATGTATGTGTAGGTGTATGTTTAATAATGTGTAAACTGACCAATAATTCATCGATCCTAATCTGATCTATATCGTTTGACCATGGAAACTAATCATCATACTTATTATAATTTGATTTAGGTGTGATTTTCGCACGGAGAGCTAAACGAGATTTTACAGCATCCTAAGGCTGGATAAAACAAGCTTTTAAAATGCAAGTCATTGTATACAACTACCGAAATATGTGAAAAACATTTACCTATTTGAACTGAACCCTTTTTGGCTGAATAATATAATATTCAGCGTACTAGTTCCTTTATTGCGTAGGCATACCTTGAATTATGCAATAAATAAACATACAAGCATTTAAAAAAATATACGTGCTTAATTAACAAGTTGTACAAATATAAATATCTAGCGGACCCGACAAACGTTGTTCTGTCTGAACATTGGTTTTTCGTTTGGGTGGCATAAATTCTAGAACTAGAACATAAATCCTAGTGTGCGATAGAATTTGAATACGGTGTCTTCGGTGTAGTGTACTAGAACCCGACTGCAGCACCTATCGATTCAATTGTGAATCTAAACCATTCAAGGACCCACTCGAACGCATACAAAAAATTTCATTAAAATCGGCGCCCGGCCGTTTAAGAGGAGCTCAGTGATATACACAGAGTTATTTCGGTGTGGGTTGTACCATAATATAGTCAGGACAGTCCAAGATGTTTAGGCGGGATTTGGATTACATTTTACTTAGGGTCCTAGAGTGAAACTGAGTATTATTTTGAATGAATTCAAGTCATCAATTATTTTATTGTACAATTTAACAGACCCAATATTGAATATAACAATGTTTGTTTACAAAAATATTAGTTTTCAATTAAATTTTCATTTATTTTATTGAAAATACGGTTACATTACTTTTATTTTGAATTTTTCCGCTGAAGTACAAGTGATAGGTTGTATCCATTTCAGACTCCTTAATCAAACATACAGCTCTCGTAGCCCAGTGGGCATGAGGTTTGTTATTGATTATTGTATTATGCTTCAGTAATTGGCCTTCATGGCCTGTTGAAGCGTAAAAAAAAATTTGCCATTGAGTTAAATTGTAACTTTTCAAATGCATTTTTTAATATTGTGCATCCCCTTTCAAATTCCTTAACAACCCCCATTCTGTTAATCTCTTTTGTAGCGTTGTATGTAAATATTAAGTATATTTATATACATACATGCAAAATATACAAACATTACATACAACGCGATATGTATAAAAAGAAGTTAAATATATGTTAACCCTTGAAGGATTTTGATATTTTTCTACGCGGTGGTTTTTAATTAGTCGATTAGGTTAACAAGTACATTTTGATAATGGCGATACTTACCATCGTGACACAGCCGTTTCTTCCAACGTCCTGCCGGTGACCGAGTTGACACGAAGAATCGACTCAGTAGTTTGAAAGAGAAAGCAACAAATACTCGCCGTGTTAGTCGAAACGACTAACAGCAGCCATCTAAGGTTCATGTAAATATGAAAAAATATAGATTTCTTAAAAAAATAATTAAAATGACGAAATGTTCGATCAGTTGTCCTAGTGTGCGATAGAACTTGAATACGGTGTCTTCGGTGTGGTGTACGACCCCGCCCAACGAAAATTACGTTAACAAACATAAGCTTGTCACCGGACACTCTGAATACCAATACTCCAGTCGAAGGCTACGCCGCGCGCCGTCGCAGGCATCTCGGTACATAAAAAAGCAACCTTAGCACAGAAATCTCTCGGCGGATCGTGCGCTATCATTAGACCATTTATTACTCTCACTTTTAAGGTGTCGTTTCCGCCCAAGTAGACGGACGCCATTGCTGGTTTTTGTGCGTCCACACAACCTTGATACGGCTGTCGATCGATCATTTAATCGGGCGATCTACCGGGATCAAACGCTCGCCGAGAGGAGAGAGGCCAGCGAGACTCGGTCCAGACACATATTTAGGCGACCCAGCATCTCGTTACGAACAATCATTATTGTGTTTTTAACAAACTTTAACAAAATAAATAAACTTTTTTAATGACTGCAAAATAACTTCGTGGTTACAAATTTATATTAATCAAAATAAAACACTATTGTATGAAACCACTTTTTATTGAATTATCAACATGTTTATTTTGAATCAAGTGAATATTGGAAATGAATAAAGCAAGTGCCAGAATTTTCTTTTTAAGATACATTAGTCTTTTTTACTCTTTATGTGCTATTTTACACACCTTTCCATTAATATTTTCAATACTTCTACATGCGGGTACCTTACGTGAGTTAGTCATTTTAATACTTAAAACTATAAAATACTCATATCGTTTAGAGCCTTATTTATAAAAAAATGAGGTAGCACTTAATACTTGTGCGATATGCATTTCCACAGAACTAGAAAATTAACACAGTTAGGATAGTATCTATACCTATAAAACTCAATGTCTATCTGTCCGTCTGTTCTCTGTACACACACACGCACACCGTTTGTCCGATTCGATTCAAATTTAATAATTATGCTTTGAGACCCGGCGTTAACATAGGCAACATTTCCCCTCTATTATCATACCCCTTCCCCTCCCCGTGACATATTTTCGATGCAAATCTGTACCGTTTGACCGATCAGACTCAAAATTTGGAAACTTATTCTTTAGGACTCGGCGGCTAACATACGATACATTTCCTTTAGGACTCGACGGGTAACATAGGTGACATTTCCCCCCTATTTTTTTAACCCTTCCCCTCCGCTGATATATTTTCGATGCAAATCTGTACAGTTTGCCCGATTTTTGGAAACTTATTCTAAAAGACTCGGCGGGTAACATATGTGACATTTCTCACCTATTATTTTAACCCTTTCCCTCCACTGATATATTTTCGTTGCAAATCTGTACAGGTTGTCCGATCGAACTCAAAATTTGAAAACTTATTCTTTAGGACTCGGCGGGTAACATACGATCCATTTCCCCTCTCCTCCTTTACTACTTCCCCTCCTTCTGATATATTTTCGATGCAAATCTATACCGTTCGACCGATCGCACTCAAAATTTGGAAACTTATTCTTTAGGACTCGGCAGCTAACATAGCTTTGAAACATAGCTAATGAAAAATCTAATCCTTGAATTTGGACAGCAATGTAGTGTAAAATTACCAATATATTTTAAATAATTTCTGTTTAACCCCTTAAGAAACTATTTAAAAAAAAATTTAAAAAATGAAAACGCCCTTATTATTAACAGCATTATTTTGTCTTGATATCACATACCATAAATCGTATTTATTTTCACGCGAGTATTTTCAGAAGTCTTTGTAATTCGCAGGTTGTGTAATCTCTGTTGGGGAAATTTTCGCATATTTAGCTGCCCTAGTATACTCGGGGGTAGTCCTTACGCGGCTGATAAAAATTTCTACGTCTGATTTAACGTACATCACAAGTTGAAATTATTGAATATATGTACAAATGTGATGTATCATAGTGTACCAATAAAATATTTTATATTTTATATATCACTCTCATAAACTAGAGCTCACAGTATGGTGATTGTAATTTAAAATTTAAAAGGTATTGATATAATTGTAATTTATTTAATAAAACCATTGTTGTACCTTTTATAAAAAAAATTAAAATATTTAATTTTAATGAGTCATGAAGAGAACACCAGGTTCAGAATACATAAAAAATAATATATAACTTATTTCAAACTCAACCCAATATCCCAATTACATGCGTCTTCGGTCTGCGCCAACATATACTTAATGTATCAATTACCCGAAGTGTTCGGGTAATACAGTTTATTCAACTTTTTAAAATATTTTTAATAAAACGTACACATTTCTTAAAAAAAATTTTTTTAAAGACACTATCATAAAATCGACTAAAATAGCTGTGGAACTGTATCTCATTGTACGTTTAATGCTTTATATTTATCACATAATTTCAACCTAAATTTAGGTGTACGGGAATACCCTCCTCTCCCCTATGTTAAAGCGAGTGATAATTGAATAAGTGTGAGTAATATTTTTTATTGAAAATTAAATGAAGAAGACTCCTCCGAAATTTTTTTGCTACTAGTTACGAAATACCCTGTATATTTCAGTAAAGATGGATGCCTTCTACCTTTCAATATTCTCAAATATCCTGCATGAAATTTTCACTTTATTTAGTTTTTTTGTATTATCACACATGCCGAACAATCTTCAATCAGCCATGAAATAATCGCTTAGTACAATTTTTTGGTCTTCAACTCTAATCAGTGCAACCACTTTTTTGCATCCATTCTATCGACGTCACACATGTCATGTTTGTTGTAGGAACTCATGCAATCAAATTAACTAGCCTTCACACTGTTATGTATTTTCTTTGATAAGTTGTCATTTTGAACGTTGGAGACTGCCATTATTTATAGGTCTTTATAGATAACGCGTTAAGATATGCATTTTCTTAGATTTATCTTATTTCCTGCATGCTGACGACATAATTTATCAGCTATTGAAAAGTATTCACATTGCGCCAGTATCTTCGTTCAGCATCTTCAGCAAATGTCATTCAATGTTGTATGATTGAACTGTTAAGGCTGGACATTCATTGCGAATGCATATTTCGATGTTTTTTTTTTTACGAAAATGTGGGTTTTTATTATTCATTTATATCAGAATGTATATTCTGGACAGCAATTTTTTATAGCAATATATTACTTAAATATATTTCTTTGTTCTGATATAAAAGTAAGAAACTGAACATTATTTTCAATAATTAAGAAAATACTAGCAGGAAAGCAATCGGCTTCGCCGATTGCTTACTGCTAGGCCCTGCGGGCGGCTATTGTGGCCGCTTCGCGGCCAAAGACGGCCGCTCCGCGGCCAGCCATGGCCGCTGCGCGGCCAATTGTGTTTGCTGTGCAGCAAACACAATTGTTTACCTATGCCTACGTCAGCCGCTTCGCGGCCAATTGTATCTGGAAAATTTCCATTTTTGCTATTGTGGCCGCTTCGCGGCCAATGACGGTCGTCCCGCGGCCATCATTGTGTTTGCTCTGCAACAAACACAATTGATTTCCTTACTGTTACAAAGTTAATACAATTTGATAATTGGCCGTATTTTGAAGTAAGCAATATTTCTTTTTTTGTTTCTTGACAGTTACTGTATAATATTGTGATGCTGTCAACTCTGAGTTTTTAAGTTTGGCTGGTTTAAAAATAATGAATTCATCAACATTGAGGAGAAAAAAATCAGGTTTTAGTGTCTATGGTAGCTGTCAGTGACAGACAAAATTTCAGTGAAAAAATCAGGTTTTACTGTCTATGGTAGCTGTCAGTGACATACAAAAAATGAAACAGCTGTCGAATTCTTCTTTGTATTTATTTTTATCGATAAAATTACAGCGTCTTATTTATTAATAAATTACATAGCATTTTAGTTTAATGATTATTGATAAATAAATGTATTTTAAAAATATATCATTTTGTAGTCCATTTCACGACCATCATCTTTAATACTATCCACATAATAAAATGTAAAGATTGGACCTTCTAAACGCCCGAGTACATCTTCGTTAACCAATCGAGCATATTCATTCTTTGGACACAGTATCGCTCGTTTACTCATTAGGGGAACATCCGCTATAGAATGTACTTCATTATATATGCTTTGAACAACATTTTGACTTACACTTTCATTTGGAATAAGTTTCTTTTTTTCGTTTCGCATACTTTCCTTCCACAGGAGGCAGCTTTCCATCGCCTAAATCTAAAAGCCACTGTGTAAATGAATTTTCACCTTCTAAAGCGGGGACATTAGTTTTCAAATTGAAAATAGTAAAATTTTTCCAATGTTGGCTGTTTTTAATAGATGTCGCTACTAACTGACCGCGAGAAGCCCTTCGAGAAACTGGTAGAATTTGTCTAGTCGCCGCCCAAAATGATTACTTTATTGCCAAAAATATCATTATTACCCATTATATCGCGCAGAGTACGTTCAATTATATCTAAAGCTATAACTGGCGCCATCGGTGCTTCATCCCAGATGATACATCAGCTGCACTTATAATTGCACGGTTCTTGGATGTCACTCTGCATGTTGTGTTATTCTATAAATCAAGAAGTAAATTAAAAGCCATGTGACATGTACGTCCACCTGGTAATAAAATTGCTGATATTCCTGTCCAAGCAACAGATAAAACTTTCTTAGATCTTCCTCTTCAAGTATGTATAATAGTCTTATAAAGGAACGTTTTACCTGTGCCACCAGGACCGTCAATAAAGAAACATTTTTTTGTTTCAGGTACATCTGAAATTTTTTACTTAATATACTGTCGAAAGCACAATGTTGTTCTCGATTGAGTTTTCCAGCCATCTCTAACCCTAAAGAACTTTCTAATGCTAAATTAATATCAACCACTTCATTATAAGTATTGCTGTAATCTGGTCCCGGCAAACCCTGTGATGTGCAAGAAGAATTTTCATTTATTAATGCCTTTTGAATATACAAAAGGGAACAATTTTGTGCAATTTCTGCAGTAGCACCTTGACGACTAAAGTCTTCTGACATCAAATCTTTGAAATCGTTCCACAGCTGCAACGGATCTGGTGAGAGGCAATGAATCATTAATAAGACAAATAGGTCGCGAAGAGCTTTGGGCGTCATATACGTTGAAGCTTCAGCCATGCAACGCTGCCATTCTCCAATATCATCGATGAGTCCTAATTCTCGTACTGCTTCATGAAATGTAGGAAGTAGACAACCATTAGCAGTCCGCAAAGATTCAAAGGACGTAGCGCCAGTCACTTGTAAAAGAATAAGTCTTAAATGGTATAATTCTATATTTCTAGGAGAAACGGGGGACATGCGACCAATAATTTTGTCCCCGCCACATTGCCTCTTCTTCCACTGCTTATTGCTAGAAAAAATATAAAAATTAGTTAAATCCTGATACTTAATATTACATGCCTCATTATCTTGTTGGTTACGTTTAAACCATGCAGTTAATGTTGTATTATTTAAGGCTGTAGAGTCCAACCAAATTCACCTGATGGAAATAACAATGGAAAAACCATCGGATCTAGATGTTTTGATAACATATTAATACGCTGGAGACCTCCTACATTCTTAGGGTGAACAGCAAAATCTACGTTTGGCGGTAACCTACCTTCGTAATCTGCTACATACACAATGGCGACTTCATTATTATTAGATGGAGCATTATACCTTCTTTGGTCATCTAACGAAGAACGCGTAAAGAGTAGTTGAATATTCCGCATCTGGCCCCCGTGCTCTGCAACTATAGATTCTTCTTCCTCAACCGCTTCTTTCAACCTTTTGTATTGGAGAGCATATGGACTTACACGACGGATGACATTATCAATAGTTTCCATTATATTTTGTTGACATCTAAGGTTAGACGGATGGCTCATACGTACCCTGACTGCTTCATCCGCATCGTAAACATATAGTTGCGCATATGCCGGCACCTCTCCATCACTCTGCAAACTTCTAGACGTTCTATGATATACTTCACCTGAAATTTTTAAACAATACGGGCCTACACCTGGTATGTCACTTATTTGCACTCCGAAAGATGCAAATGCATTAGCACAGTTGTACTGCACATTTAAAATAAGATTTCGCATTTCTTCCTTCAGCATACACTCTTTGCCTAGCATTTTTACGTTCCCGCTGGTCAGCATTCCTTCTTTCACATTCCTCTTCTGTTATGTTTGACAGTCTACGTCTGGCATTTCTTCTTTCATATTGTGAACTCGAATCGCATTATCAAATTGCCGGTTTGTGATGTTGAGTCTTCCATCGGAATTCTGAAAAATAATAATATTTATGTATAAATACGGAGAAAATGACACGTAAAATGACATTCGCGCCACGCGCTGTGACACTTTTGAGGTTATATGAGAGGACGTTTATGAATCTAAGGTTAAGTTCACTTTGCAGTTTAAATAAAATATAAAGCGTAATAAATGTTTAATAAACAAATGTTTTGAACGTTTATTGAAGCAAGATTAATGCAAAAACAATAAAAAGAAAAGCGTAAACGTATACTTACTGTCAATGTCATAAAGCGTCATTCTGTGGTATGACCAGCACAAAAATTCGTTGACTGCAATTACGTTGGCTGTTTTGAATACACGGATTCCACGAAAATATTTAAAAAAATCTATAAATTCCGATATTTTAATTTTCGATAATTTGGATTTGGATGTTTTTTGATATCTGTTTGTTCGTATTCCTATATTTTTTAATCTTTTTAATGTACTCTAAAATGTTTTTTTTTAAACTGGCAACAGAAATTATCAGTATGCAGAAACGTACGACATTGGTTGGAGTAATTAATATATAGATAAGCATTAATCGACATGCCGCGGCCAAAATATATATACATTATGCGTACATATGTGTATATATATGTAATATGTATAAGATATATATATAGTATTATATAGATATATATATATTATATATGTGAGATATATATTATATATATATATATTATAAAACACATTATGCGTACATATAAATATTCATTAAAACTTTGCTCCGCCTAGGACAATAAAAACGATTTTCTTGGCCGCAGCCTGTTGATTTACGCTTATATTTTCTTAATTATTGTAAATAATGTTCAGTTTATTACTTTTATATGAGAACAAAGATTTTATATAAGTTATTCTCCTAATAAACTGCAGTCTAGAAAATACATTCTGATATAAATGAATAATCAAAACCCTCATTTTCGTAAAAAAACGCCGAAATATGCATTTGCAGTGAATGTCCAGCCTTAACAATATCATAATTACATTTTACATAAGAATAATAAAATTATAATTCTTTCATGATATCTTTGAAAAACATCATACAAATGTTAAAAAATATATGTCTCTTTTATACTTAATGAAATTACATGCCCTTATATACAAATACTGTAAAATATTTAAATTGAAATGTTTTTTCAATTAATAATATCTTACATCTTCTTATTATAATATAAACTTAACATATCTTTATAATGAATATATCAATCACTTTTAAGTATACTTATAAGTTATATTAATGAATATTGAGTTGAATAAAACTGATCAAGACATAGATAGAATTAATCGACCAAATGATATTTCAGTTTATGATTATATGTTATTTAAAAATAGTTGAATAACGTCCTATCATATTGTTTTTAATAACTCGACAAAAAATAAATGTAGGTTTGCAGCACAATACCGACCAAGGCCGTTCCCGACAAACTTGCACTTTTGTTCAGTCTCTCCTCGGAGGCTGCCAATTATTGGAAGAGAACTGGCCGATAAATCAACAATGTCTAGTCTAAAATTATTTTCGAGCAATTAATACCCCGCGCTACTTTAGAAGCTGGTTATTGTCCGAACGAAGTCATGATTATGAAGAAAATATTAAAATACGATAACTTACCACTGACTTCAAAGGTTAGATAGATAGAATCGACGATAATTTATGGAAACAATCTTTATTCGGTTTTGAGTGTTGTGATACAAGGTATTTCTATGAAATTATATAAATATTTTGAAGGGTTGGTACCTATGGTATTCTTAAATTTTTGAAGTGTAACATCTTTCCTCTCGCTTTCCTGCAATCTGTGGGAGTGATTTCGTGAAAATGAACGGAAATGCGTAACAGGAAACTAGACGCCGGGGAAGCGCGCGCTATTTCATTTGACCAATGAGTGCTCGCGGTGATAGAGTTGGCCGTCAGATGGCACCTAACAATTTTCCGAGAGGTTGGTACTGTATTAATAAATGTATATGATACTAAAGAAAACACATTTTCATTGTGATGTTGCAATTTCAGAACGAATTTTTATTAATCAATTAGAAAAGACATACAAAAAAATCAAATTCACGAAAAACTATTTAAACTACTACCGGGACTCGAAACAACGGACCTGCATTCTATATCCGGGGATGGCGCATTATTCCAAATTCGCCACGGCAGTATGGTAAGTTATCAAAAAATTTTCGACTTAATATTATGTAGTCTCTTTTTAATTGATTAACATTTTTATTCCATATTTAAAGCAATCCGGATTGAATATTTTTCTACTGACCAAATTCTTAAATATAATAATACACTGTTTTATCGACATCGCCAAAATTCTCTATTGACAGCTCACAGTGCGGCTAAAACCAATATTTAAAAAATTAACGTACATTTTCTTTACGTGTATTTACTAATTAATAAATATTTATATATTAATATAAATGTATTTTCAAATGAATTATTTAAATGAAAAGTGTCTGAAAAAAGTGCAGATCATTGATAAAAAATGCAAGTGAGTAATAATGAATAATTTTGAGGTTACTTTCTGTCGCTGCTCAATTGATATTTTTAATTGTGAGAAGTCAAGTGTTACACATCATATGTGACTACTGTAAGGCACGCTCGTTTTTTTTTAATAAGTCCACTAATGGAAGTTTACGTTGTCTTTATTGTTTATATGAAGAAATTCCAAGTAAAAACCAAAAAGTTTCAAATCTAATGGAATTAATGTAATCGTATGTCTTATGTGTAGATTATTTTCTTACTTCTAAATATATCGAGCTGTTATCTATTATATTAATAAATGAAGAATTATGTTAAAACTGATAAACCGACTTTTATCCGACGTTATGTTAAAACCGATATACCGAGATAAACCGAAAAGACGACTTTCGATAAACATATTACGAGAAATGCTTTAATTGTAAGAACTTAAACAGAAATATTGGATGTTAAAAGTTTATTACGGAAATGTTTTAGTAATATTGGTTTGGATTAGTTTACCGATTATGGTTAAAATAATATATTTCAAGCATTTAAGCCTTTTTTGTTAAGTTGTTTTTTGGTCTAGTGGTTAAGATCCTTTCCTGGGGATTCAATTCGAGTCTATTCCAGCAAGCTAGACATAGTTCAACCATTTAGTTTAGTTTGAAAATAGTATAAATATTGATGTGATACATGAATTCTATGTTTGCATCTCTATTTTATGTAAAAAAACTATTTTAACATGTACATAGTTAATTTTTTTTCTAGAATGTGACTGTGAGCGATTTTTAATTTTTTTAGACGTAACATATTTATTAGGATTTGCGAGACCTGGAATTAATCTATTCTGGTAAATTGTTTGATTTTGGATTCACTGTGTTTGTATAATTCGGTCATTGTCTGGTAATAAAATTATAAATAGAGGCATCACGAGGCTCTTTTCTAGAAGAAATTGGGTTTCTCTTCAATCGTATGAAATTTCGTTCGAAAAAAATCATTTGTGTGAAAAATATTTTTAATACAACGAATGTGGATGACAAAAGATTCGAAATTAGAAAGGTGACCCATTAGCTTATGTTATTTTGAAATAAATTACGAGAATAAAAGAAGACAGTGACATCAAACAAACAACAAAATTGAAAGGTTTGGCAGATACTTCGTGGTGCAACATTATAATTTAAAATATGTTTTACTTTAACTTTATAATACATACACATAATATGAATTATTAATTACAACTTTACATAGTTTCGAGAGGATCAGTCTCTCAGTCATCATCGGGTATAGAAAATAACTTACTTAAATACATTGACTGAAATGTGGTATTATTTATGAGTGTGTTTTTTGAATTTAAATCCTAAATATATAATGATATAATAAAAATAACAATAATTATAAAAATGAGAATATTGATTCCAGCGTAATCAGGTTGTAAATGCATGACCTGGTCCGCCATATAAATTACGCAGACATAGACAGTCACATATTTCCTTAACATGTATAATATATTCAATCTTTAATTTTGTAATATCCAATTAGTGTAATTAATTATGCTGCCTCAATTATTATTTTCAATACTGTATCCACTGATATCGAGTCTTAAGAAACAGCCTCCACTTTCCGATAAAGCGATTAATTTACGAAATTTGAGTATATATAAATATATATAAAAGTACATAAAAAAATTAGAGTATATATACTTTAAAATAACATCATATTTCAGCAGATGTCCTCAATATTTTACCATTAAAGAATAAAAAATGCTCTGCACTAAACGACTTGCCGTTTTACTTGAATAAATCGTAGAAGCTTGGAAATTTTAAAACAATTATGAAAATACTAGACTATATACTCTTATACTAAAATATAATGACTTAAATAAGTTGTATGTAAGTCGCGCTTCATTACAAGAAGATAAAAAGATACACAAAAAATAAAAAAAATACAACAATTGTAAAAACATTTTGTTTACTGCGGGTTTTAATTATACAAGAATAAATACTTTACACTATTTAACTTAAACGTACGCGAGAGGAGAATTTCTTCCGCTGTGAACCAACCCCCTTTTCTGAAAAATGGGTTTTGTTCATTTCCATAAATTTTAATACTCTCTGATTACGCCCTAGATTTATATAGGTACTATGATTATGATAAACGCAATCCGAGTTTACGTCGATGGTTCCTTCTTAATGCCAGCACAATATTTTTTATCAAACATAATAAAAATTTCGTTATCTGTCCGTTATTTCCTGTACCGTCCGTGATTTCGTTCAAATTAAAAAAAACGAAATTACACGGCGAAAGTAGGGCGTCAACCCCGGATGCGCAAATGCCAGCGCGGCACCCTAGCGACATTTCTACTAACTACCACCACCTCTCCGTGGACCGTTATATACTAGGGCTTAGCAAAGAATCAAACCACTTCTTGTTCAGTAATTTTTCATAGATGTACAGCTGGTTGATTAATAATTTACTAACAATATTTTTATAAAAAATATTTAAAGAAAAATATAATCATCCTGTTGTATCGATATAAAGGACTCGTAACTCTGAGTATGATCCCAAAATCAACAAACACGCAGTAGATACTAATGTACGTTCGTAATATGTTTCACTCTGAAGCCTGCAAGATGCAAGCAAGATTGCAAGATCTAACCACATATTCTAAAATGTGGGTTTGGTTTGCAACACAGGTATTTGGTTGGACGCGCGTACCTGCGCGCCGCCGTCTGATACTCTACTAATGATACTTGATGCCTAATTGAATCCTTAGATTACCTGCCGGGAATTTCTCCAAATGCCAACTAATGATGCTTTAGTCCGACTGCCTTGTAAGGAGTAGCAGGAAGTGTCGAGCTGGACTGAGCAGCGCCAATTATTGAAAGTTGATTTCACATTGACACAAAGATCGCTAATAAAACAAGCGGTATTACATTTTTGCGAAATCAACTATTACTCTAAAAAAATCTCGGCTCGATCGTGACGGGTGTACGCCATAAATCAACATCCCAATGCACGTGTTGTTGAAGGAGATCTGAAAATCTTATATTGATCGGTTGATTTTTGTAATTTAATTTTGTGGTCAGAATAAAATACCGCAGCGAGAGTATGTTGCTGCAGAAGGCGCTTAATATTCCAGGTATGAGAACATCTGTAAGACTCTGAAATGATGACGAATGAAAAGGCAGAACTTTTTTAAATATCTTAACACAATTTAACTTACCATCACGGCGTTTCTCCGCAGGGTAGGCATGCAAGCTCTACGGTTGTTGAGGCTTTTAACTGAGCCTTCCTCCAATTCAGGTATTATCTGATCATGTCGGCGAAAGACGCCGACGCCCTCTATTCCGCCTTCAACACTCGCCCCATATATTTTCTTAACCATCCTTTCCTCGCTCATACGTTATATATGACCAAATCATCTCAGTATTTCTTTTTTTAATCTGTCTACTACACTACAGCCAGTATTACATTCATTTCTAATTTGTTCCCTCCTCACTCTATCGACCAACGATTTTCCACACAAGCACCATAGTGACCGCATTTCTACCGCATTCAAACTATTTTTATTCATAATACCGTTTATGATAATTTGCTTAGAGACATATAGACTGTTAAATATTGTGGCACTTAATCATGTAGCTCTTATCAATTACATATTTTTTAAAATATAATGACACCTTTATAAAAACATTTTAATAGCCACTCTCGTGTATATTCCAGTATGCACGAGTATGCAAATCTCATTAGTATATGTTGTATACATTGGAGAACAAACTACGGTAAAAACTGTATTATTAACAGAGTTCTAGATACCTATGACACTGCCTTTGCAGATCTCGATATTTTAAATTTAAATTATGAGCGGTTTACAAAATCCCTTACATATAAACTCGCGCGATGACATTTCCCACACATGTGAACAAACACACGAACACATAAAAACGCATACACACACGGACACATATAAACAAACAAATACACACACTCACACAAACTCACTATTTGACATGTTGTTTTTTCTTATTTTTTTATCGATCCTGGTATTATATTCTTTTATATATGTATTTTCTTGTAATTGTCCCAAGACTCTGTACATCAATTATTGTTTTTTTCAAGATTTATTAATTATATGACTGTAAGAAAACCAATAAATGAAAATAAAATAAAAAAATATGTTATATGTGGGGTATAAAAGCAAAGGCAGCAATATCCAAAGAAATTAAAGTCATCGGAGACCATTAACTTATAATGTACTGAATTCGAGATTTTATAGGAAACGGCCTATAAATTTATCAGAGACATGATTTTGGAAGGGATATATACGTAAAATTTAAAATTCTGTACATTTTAAATAAGTAATCCTCGGTGTCTGCATTCAATACATTTAAAATTTTTTTTTGGATATTACTGCCATTGTTTTTATACCCCACATATGTAATAGTAATTAGTCGGTACGTATATCATTAATACTAAGTACATATTGAGGTGAAATTTGATATATCATATATTTATAACAGAACATAGATGAGTAGTTTGTTAGTATGGTGGTCATGATGCTCGCCTAGTGTACTGGTGGTCGGTAGTTCGAGCACCATAGCCCTTTACTTGATATATTCCTCATTTCGGCGTCCACCTCTCAATTACCCCCACCAAAGCTTTAGCCACGCCCCCGTTCAAAAATTTATTTGTTTGCTATAGTAATGAATGGTTAGTTTGCGTCCGTCCTGATGAAGATACGGTGGTATCGAAACCACTGGATGTAGTAACTAGTTAAGTGGTTAATGAAAGTTGTTTAATTAATCAAAATTAACAAAAATATTTATGCGACATGTATTGCATATTCTTATTACAACACTAATACGGAATATAAAAACCACATACGATTGAAACACTTTTACGGTTGAAATTAGTTTTTCGTATTCTTGTACCAAGCAGTGCCAGGCGCTGGTCCTAATTTTTTTTACGTTCAGCATTTGGTACCTTAATTTCTGATTGTATCTTCTGAAATTCTATTTTTTTTTTTTAATCTTCTAAACGGATTTTATTCATTAGTTTATGCCAAGGAGGTAAAGGGATATTTAAATGATTTTGTCGTTTTTCTTTTCTCTTTTCTTCAGTCTAGCTGCGTCAATTGCTGCATATACTCGTATTACTTCGTTTTTGAATGATCCCCGGTTCGGTAGAGTTCACCTCCAATACATGTTTTTGATCAACAAAAAATTTTATAACACACCTCTAACATAATCATATCAACATAAAATGTATCGTCGATATCTATGGTAGCTAGGCTCACATTCATGTACGACACTTCAGTACGTTTACTTATAATGTAAATAAAATCACATTGAATTGCTATATTTTTTTATTGAAAAAATCAAAATAAACATTACTTTAGACAGCTGTTCGTTAAGTCTACCCTCATCTTCTACATCAAAAACACAAACCACCTAACAGCAACCAGTAACTCGCATTCACATAATACTAGACAAGCATTACGAAACCTTGACGAAATACCAAAAACTAAGACAACAAATGGACAGAAAAATTACTCATACATAGGGCCTAAAATATTTAACATATTTAAAACAGACTTCCCGAAAATCAGAATATACTCAATAAATAAAATAAAAGCTTTAGCAAACAACTGACTTACCTCCAAAGGTAGAACAGCAACTGAAAATTTACTTACTGTAATTGCATAACAATATCTATAAATAAAAATATATACCTATATAAATAAATAAATTAACTAAGGAAAATAAAAAATAATCTTAAACAAAACTTTAACTCTTTTTACATTAAACAATTATTCTACACATATTTACACTTGGACTTAGACTCACTGAATTTACCACTAACACTGCACTTGATACTCCGTAGATACATAATTACTACCTTATGAAAATAAATATTACTGACGAATTCAAAAAAATATTATAATTGTGTTCTGTAACGCCACTCTGGGACAGGCGTAGCCTAGTAGAGTGGCATAATCCACAAATTTAACAACAAAAAAAAAGTGAAATTTATCTTATATTTTTATTATTAAATTAGTAATAAGTACCTTTATTTGTAAACAAGGATATTTTGAAATAAAAAAGAAAACATACAAGCGTACCTAGTATAAAGAGGTTTTTTCAGTTTCTTAACTAAGCAAATGTGCCGTAAGTATACTTGAGATCAGCTTCTGGAAAATAAATATTTGCTGGCAGAAGGCAGAAGGCCAGATCTCTAGATTTGTTCCCAGAAGGATGATTAATTAATTAAGATAAATTATAGAATTCTCACAGAAACAAAGTTGTGAATATGAGAAACGTGTGTGGATGTCTTTTTATACGATGTCCCAGGGCTTACTTACAACTTCTATGGTCTGGCTTAAGAGATCACTCTGCACGAAACAAAGTTCACCAATTCTATCGTAAGAACGTCCATTATCATTATCCTTCTTGGCACTACAACACCTGGTGGGTCTTGGCCTCCTTAAGGATCTTCCTCCACTCACCTCGGTTTAGTGCCAGCTCTCTCCAGTTCCGAAGCTGCAAGGCAGAAATGTCATTGAGGACGTTGTCACTCCATCTTAATTTTGGCCTTCCTAAGCTCTTTTGCCCTATTGGCCTTGAGTTCAGCAAGGACTTCGGTTCTTGATGCTCGGACATTTTCTCCACATGACCCAGCCACCGAAGTCTTCCCAGTTTTATAAATTTTGTGACGTTTACCTCTTTAAACCGAGTATAGAGCTCATTGTTGTAACGTCTGCGCCAAAATCCATTTTCTAGAACCGATCCGAAGATACGCCTCAAAATTTTTCTTTTAAAAACGTCTAGTGCTCACTCATTCGTCTTAGTACCCACGTTTCAGCTGCGTACGTGAGCACTGACCTCATAAGCATTTTGTACATAGATTTTTGCAGCCGGTAATGATACCTCTATATTTTTTCTATATAGTCTATATAAATTTATATCGTGTAAAAATAATTCCGCACACGTATCTCATATTTATAGCTTCGTGTCAGTGAGATTTCTATAATTTGTCTTTTTTTTTTTTGAAAATGTGATGGTGGCTTCTGGCTACAGTAGACCGAGAGTTTTAATGTCTAAGCTAAAAAAGCTCAACTACACAACGCCATATAACGGTGCATGTTTTTCAGGAAGTTTATAGTGTAACGGAGTATGTTTAAACATTTTTTTATTCAAACATAGTATGATCGACATATCTACATAATTGATTCAAATATACTTTACTAAGTCATTATAAAATATAAGTGAATTCAAGATCAAAAAGACAATCAATAGATTATAATAGTATTTGACTAAATAATTAGAGTCAACATTCTTCAGATAGATATATTAATAGATTATCGTTGATAAGTTGATAGTATTTTGACAATTTGACATTTCGCTGCAACGCACCAAGGCCAGCGCTGGGCGTTTAGTTGGGTGTAGTCATTACATTTTTGTTTGCCGTAAAATGGGGTGAATAGAATAGAATAGAATAGGCAAGTGAATAGAATTTTTTTTTCCTACAGCTTTAAATATTACGAGTTGAATATCAGTAGCATAGCGTCGAAACTTGCTCATTTAACTTAAACATAAAAATACGAGTTCAATTACTATAAATTAAAACACATACAATCATTAGTTATGCGTGAAGCTGTAAAAGTATTTTAGTATGATTTAATTTTCCATAAATAAGTTTTATTTAATGTTAATTGTTAATCTGTAACATTTTAAAAATTATGGGGTAAATAGAAAGAACGAGTGGGATGAATAGAAACGATTGGAACGGGTGAATAAAAATAAGTAATTTCGTCAATAGAAATATTTTTTTTATCCTTTTGAATTCCGGTTCGCTTATTAATTTGTGTTTCAAACATTAATTTTTTCTTTTAAGAATAATTCTATAATTAGCTGATAAACAATGTCAAATTATAAATTATAAATTGTAAGAAATTATAAGCCTAATATGAGAAGTAAAAGATTTTTGAAACTACTTACGAGTATGTAAACATTAACAATGCTTTAGCAGAAATAGAAGAAAATAAGATATCTTTTTGCTGTGTTGCTAAAAAGTAGAATATAAATAATCATGCGTGTACAGACACGTAACTGAGACAAATAAAAAAACTAACAAATAAAAAACAAGAATTTATTTATACCCCTTTCTTTGTAAAATAAAACAATTAAAAACGAATTAAAAAATATAACATAACACTAAACTTACAGGAATTTAATATATTTCTAAAATGTCAGATTTTTTGAGCTTTAATAAGACACTTCACGCTTTGAACATTAAATTCTAAAAACATTTGTCAGTCAATTTAATCAGGATTTTGATAGATTCAATTATCAGCAATATCGTTTCTTATGAATTTCCAGCGCCACATGATTTAAAATAGCCAGAATCAGATTTGAGTAATGTAGAATTCTTCAAAACTAAGCAGAAATCTAAAAGAAATAAATTATTTTTCGATCTCTTCTCAAAAACCGAAGGTACTGTCATCTGTGAACCAATTATCATAAATTCTCGAAATTCGTAGTGAAGTACTTATAACACCGACGGAGTAATTCAAATTTCAAATATTCCGTGACGTTGTCAGGCCGCTGTTGGTAGTAATCAAACATTTGTATGGTTTCAATTTTAAAAAATCAATTAAATTTTCTAAAAACCAAAATTATACTATAATTATATTTTAAACGAAAATTTGACAGATCTTCTTGATCGTCGCCACAAGTCTGCTTGCAAAGTTTCAGCTCGATTGGATCACGGGAAAAGGGTTAAAAATCGATCCAAAGTTTTTTCGTCAAGAAAACAAGCGAGCAGACGCCACGAGTTAAAAGAAAGGAAGTAAAAAACAAGGCGATCAGCAAATATTGTCACTTGTCACAAAACGTTGGTTATATTTCGATTTTTCCCATTCCAATTTTGTACCCATTCAAAAGTATATATTTTCGCATATTTGTTTAAATCTTAAATAATTTTTGTTTAATTACTGTAAATATAAACTTAATAAATATTACATACATTTATACAATTTTCAATTGAATTATGTTTATTTATTCATAATAATTACTGTAATAAACTTTTTCCATTCACCCCATAACATGTTTCATTCATCCAATGGAGTGTTTCTTCAGTAATTAATGAAGTTTTTCTTCACTTAATGCAGTGTTTCTAATTTATTTTATTTATTCTATTTTATTTATTTATTTTATATATTCTAAATTATTTATTACATAGAAAAGGTAAAGGTAGTTGCTAAACTAGACTAGTCTGTTCACTTATTATTAACTAATTTTCAAAAACTACCTGTATTGTTTTTGAAATTTAGTTAATAATAAGTGTATAATAAGTGTGTAATACTTATAAAGTACACATAATTACAAATTCACTTCAGATACAGATAAAATCAAATCATATTATAATTCACATCACATAGAGAAAAAAAATAGTCATATTTAGAGAAGGTATTTGAATTATAATAGTCACAAAAAAGTTTTACAATGGAATCTAAGCTGTCACATTTGACACATTGCTTTCGTTTTGAAGTCTACCTACATTTAGTAACCACGTTGTTTACTTCTGATTAAATGTTTAATAAACTCATTACGCGTTTCTATTCACCCCATCGAAAGATGAATACAAAATTGACATAATTTTATGAATACCTCTAAAAATGGAAAAAGGTATTTATTTTACCGACTGAAAATAGGTTTATTACATTAAGAAACAATATTTAGTGCCACAAAATATATAAAAATTACTAAACTCACATCTTGGTATGGGTATCAATATGGAAATCTGTTTCTATTTACCCCATTTTACCTACATAAATCGTACATAAATCGCCCAATCGCTAATTTCAAACGCATTTTTTTCTGTCAATTTCGCAATCCGGCAACATTTTTCCTATTTTTTTATGCATTTAAATTTGTATTCTAAAATGCAAATTTGAACTGGTTAAAAATGGATCAAAATACGTGCTGGTTTTTGAAGTGAAATTATTGAGAATAAATTAAAAAAAAATCATTTCAAGTAGGTGGGTAGTGCAATTTGTCTTGATTATTTTTGTGTAGGTGTTGGTTGAAAAGTTGTTCTATAAATAATAATAGTTAAAAAGTATTATTCTATTACTTTTGTGTCGCGGATTATAGTTTATATCCTTTTTTTGATGAGATTCCTATTTATTTGGCCTACGGAAGTATATCTTAATGGCTGTAAATATCAATAATATCATTTACTAATTGCCAATTTAATTATCAAATTAAACTTGTAATTGATATAGTATGATTGATTAATACACTGATATTATTTGCTAAAAAAATGGACCGATTCAATATGGATTGCATAAACTGTTATATATGTTCAGAGCTTTATAATAACTAAAGAAAAAAATGATAAATTACAAAAAAAAATCACTTTGACCTTTACTTATTAATAGTTGAAACATGTAACATTAAAATAAATATCATTAAAGCATATTGAATTTTTTAACCACAGGAGAACTGCATATTTCGATTAAGTGAGAAAATATACTAACACGCATGCGTACGTGCTTACATTTTTTATTTTGTAAAAACACCATAATAAACAGTTTAACTTGCGCACAAACTGCTAAAACAGTTTTGCAAGAAGCTTGTCATAAAAGATATGTTTGTAGATTAGGTTAAATAAATAATAAAAAAATAAAAAATCTTTACCATTCAGTGTACGCGCATTGCAAAGTAACGAAATTTTATAAAATCAACAACAATCAATACAAAATATAAAATCACAACTATTTTTAATGTTGTTATGAAGTAAATTGATAATATATACGTACTTATTTATCTTCCAACCCTTTTATTTATAAAAACATACATATAATTGGCGACAAAAATATCTATAATTTAGGTATATAAATTTTTGGAAAATCTATTATATTCTTATTGACAAGTTTTATTCAGTACTACTTGTATTGGAATTTTACAGTTCTTAATTAATATCACAGAATAAATCTATATTAATTCATAAACTTTTCAAATAATAATTTTTTTTTCAAGAATACAATCTTTCAAGGGGTTTTGCTGAGATCCTCCATGCATTGATCAATATTTTATTATTTTTGTCTAATTAAAATAAGCCAATTACGTGATTTAATAAGAATGTGTTATTAATAGTTTATAAATACTTGGATCATGGAATTATCATTTTTAAACGTTTTGGCACCATATATAAATTTTTGGAAGACTTAGAATAACTATTGCATTCAATAATAATATCAAATATTACCATTGTGGTATTTTATTTATTTTCTCAGCCACAATGATACAATCAATTATTAATTCTATATCTTACGGGTTCATCGAAACAATTACAGCAATTATATCAATGAAGCTATTATAGATGATATTTAATAATATTATGAAATTATTTTAAAGAAGACAATCCAAATAATATACAGTAGCAAGAATACTATTGTTAGTCTATATTGTTTCGAGTACAATACAACATACAACTCACACCATGGTAAATGTCAAGTTTTGTTTGGTTACGTAAAAATGATGTTACAGTGAAACAATGATGAAGTTAGGCCACTGTTTGCAACAAGTCATTGTTTCGCACATAATGCTACTTATACCTGATTCACTCCTGATCTTTTAACCTCCATAGCCACACCTACTGGAATACCTTACAATTCTGGCTGGAAAGTACGATAAACTAATGCAAAAAGTTCTAACCGATCACACAAAAACGCTTTCAATCTTACATGGCATATACAAATTTCTTAAGAAGTGCCCGCTTTCTGAAATAATCCGAGCATTTAAATAGAGATTACTGAAATACGAGTGGTAGGTGACATACACTCTACTTCGAAAGGGTGAATTGTACGCTTTCGACGCAGTAGTACGGAGAATTAATGAATTTTTACTTTTCGCTGAGTTGGTTATAATTACAAAATTGCTGACCACCTCATTGCTCGACGAGTAGAAGACTTATCATTACCTTCTATACCGATCCACATTGTGTTAAACAGTATTTTCCTCGCAAGTATGACCATACAATGCTAAAACAAACACTTTCGCAATGATTACAACACAAAGGATTTTACGATATGGTAACAAAATAATTTAAAAATAAAAATATTACCATGACTCATGCATCATTTTTAATGTGAAAATGATGCCTAAAGGATACCATTTAATATCAGTTTCAGTATTATAATAATACTTAAGATACCAAGAATAAATAATAATCACTAATAATAAAGCGATTATCATACCTGTATATGGTAAAAGGTAGTAATTAAAATAGGCATACTACATGGCTAACTAATAAAAATAAATACATAGGTACTTGTATATACGTATCCATAATTTTACTATCTATACCCAAAAAAACTTGAATACGTGATTGAGTAGGTATTATTAATTTAGAATACTCTGAATTCGAAATTTTATAAGAAATATTTTTATAGTATTTAAATTTATAGGAAACACGATGTTAATGACTTTTTATTCTTAAATATGCCTAATTATTTTTCTAATTAAAACAATTGGTCTTCACCTTCATATCACTCTCAATGAGAGTAATCGTCATCATGAAAATGCTGATAGATATTGCGGATGAAGGTGTTGGGGGTCTGTCGCCACCCTTTACAACTAGAGGTATTAAAAGTAAACACTCAAACTGCAGAGTTAAATACATAAACTTGTTACATAATTCCGCATTATAGATATATCGTTACTTGGAAAGCTTGCAATTTTTCTTCTCTAGGAATATTTACAAATGAATGCAAATAATGTAATTGAAATTAACATTGCCAATTTACGACTTTTGTAGTTAATTTGGCGTAAAAGTGGCTTCTACCCGAGATAGCGGGTTTGATTATGTGATTTTAACAAATAACTAAATTTTTTTGCAAATAACTCTTCAACAGGTCCACAAGGTCTGCTGAAAATTTATTTGCAAAAATAGCATTTGAGCCCTGGTTTCTTTTACCATTCCATGTTATAAAAAAATGTATAGTTCTACCTAATTGAAAAATGATTGGTCTCATTTGTTCTAATGGAAAGCTTGCATATTTACGAAGAGAACATGGGCTCTAACGTCAATTTTGATAACTGGCAGGTTCTCCTGATTTTTCACAACGCATGTTTATCCTAGTTTGAAATAAACTATAAAAATAATTAAATTCAAGAACACATTCATATTTGTGAAGTTGTAATTTTTCAGAACAAAGTTCTGTGAAGTTTTTAAAACCAAATTAATTAATCAATTAGGAAGACATACAGAAAAATCTAATCCACGAAAAAATATTTTGGCTAGTATATATATTTCCAAAATATTTTTTCGTGGATTAGATTTTTCTGTATGTCTTTCTAATTGATTAATTAATTTGGTTATAAAAATAATTGTTTAAAAATATATATTCAATTAATATCAAAATAAATAGTTACCTAATCATACTTTTGCAGGTGTTACGATGCAAAGGTGTTGAAATTCATAAAAAATTTTTATTGATAATAATTTATTTCTGATGCTTTGAAAATAATACCGAGATGAGTTGATCGTCAATATAAAATGTTGCAATGTTTTTTGTCAAGCTTAAAAAATATTTTACGTTTTAATCAACCAAGGTAAACGTGGGCATCACACAACACACCGTCTCTGACGTACTGTTAACGTTTTTGACCATCTTGGAACAAGTTCCATTGCACGATTTATTCACAGTAACTACGGTTATCTAAATTAACATCTAATTCTCGCCACCAAATCGTTACCGCAGCCATCTCACTACTATTTACTCACTATGAGCGTGTAAATTGTATTTATGATAATAATTCTATCCTTAACAAACTATCTTCTGTTGAATCACGATATAAACATTAAATAAAATTGGATATTATTTTTCAATTAATATTTATCATCGAGTAAAATAGTTATTTGTTTTTATTGCGCAGACTTTAATATTCGATTAATCTTTATCTACCACTACATGCTAGAAAAAATAAATAATATATTCGGAGTATATTTTATATTTTTTTAAACGGGAACAACTTATTTTTGTAATAATCCATATCTATACAGTGGCGGTCACGAAATATTGCATGGGATATTTTTTTCTGAAATCTTATAATATTTCTGCTCATCATCATCACTTATCTGCCATGCTTTTCCTAAACACGCTATTGTAGTAGATTCAGTAGAGTAACTAGCGAACGTGACCCTTCTCACTTCGGTTCAAGCTGAATGATTTCGTTGATTAATTTTCTTCCGTCATCGGTCGTCGGTTGAACTGAAAAATATACTTTCAAGTATTTTAAAAATGCTTTAAAATATAAAAGTGTGAACATTATTTACATTTTATAACGGAAAAATAATGATAACCTAACGATGGATCCCCCGACACCCGATCCCTCGACAATTCGTCCCGGTCACCTGGACTCCCACGGACTGTTGATCCCTCTGTCAGCTGATCCGTTACACTTTGATCCCTCCCAGACATGGGGGAATCGAAGTGTGACGATTCCCATCGTTATGAAAACGTACCTGGTTATTTGTAATGTATCATTCGCTTTTAAATTTAAATAAATCTAATTTCTTATTTATTCAGTGTTATTTGTATGTAAAATTTGAAAAGTCTTATAATATCAATGTAATGATTTATTTAAAAAAATAATTATAAAATTCCGAATAACTATTGCTATTTAATATTTAAAATGCTCCTTAATTCTAGTTATTCTTAATTCTAAAAATAATGACAATAATTACAAATTAATTTATTTCAAAAAGTATACATACAATTTTATTATTTTGTTAATAATAATTAATAACTCAAGGGAATTTAGAATTTTATTAATTGTACTACAAAATGATATCAGGAATATATTCTTCCTTATTCTTTTAATATATTTTTGAACCTGTGTCCAGCCGTATGGTTTTATAAAGTTGTCACATGAAGTTCTAATGCCACGTATATGTTATTTTGAATATATAATTATACTTGAGTTAACATGTACGTACGGTAAACCAGAGAAACCAAAGAAAAAATAAAAAACAATAGGAAACAATAGAAAACTCAACACAATAGATTACGGAAGGCCATGAACACCTGTTTTTATTTTTTGAGCATAGTCAAAAGACTTGTTGGTTCAAAACATGTAAATTGGTGACGTACTTATCAAAAACCTCAATAAATATTTATCAGTATTACGAATGATGGAAAAGTATAGTCGAGGCAAGCAGGAAAGAAATAAAGAAAAAAATATCGCTCTATCCTCTCTATATTAAAAGTACGCAGAGAAACGATGAGATTAAAAGTACTAAGTACTTCTAATGGAAGCTCTCTCTGTCAATGATAATTTGAGCATAAAATTTATATAAATCCACTCTTCTCAATTTTTGGCCATCATTCATTTTGACAGAATAATCGCAGTGCATAATAAATTGCCATCAAATTTAATACAATAATTGATCATTTTAAAAAGCAGTACACCACCCAGGTCGCACCAGGCGCGGGCGCAGTGCTGGTGCCATGAGCTCAGCGATAGCGGTCTTCTGGGTGCCACAAGCCAAGGTGTTAATCTTGATAACTTTTGGTTCTAGTTTGGAAATTACACATATGTAAGCACGCCCATCCGATTTCTAGTACGCGGACGGTCCGAAGTGCCATGTACGGGGTGTTTGTTAATTTCTATTTATTTCAGAAATATTTCAAATTAAATACAATTTAAGAGTAAAGATTATTATTACGGTCCTTGAACATATAATAAAATGGATATTTTATACGAACCGTATATTTTACTGAGAGGCAAATCTCGACGTTAGGCTAAAATCTTATTTTGCTCATCAGAAGAGCATCCTATCACGGCAGAGGGGTAGGCCGAAGTGATAGGATGCTCAACTGATGACGCTGAATAAAACTTCAGAGGAACGTCGATATTAATCTCTCAGTAAAATATACGGTTCGTATAAAATATTCGCTTTATTTAACACTTAAATAATGTAAAACTCATTTAAACACATTAATATAAACCTTACTATCTCCAAATACAAACAATGTTATATGCCAGTAACCTAATCAAGCTAGCAGATAAAATATTAACAAAAACAAAAAAAAAATACTGTTGAATTATTAGATAAAGTACAGAGTAGAGTAGTGGCAATGAGTATGAGGTTTTATTTTATCCAATAATTCATACAGCACGTAAACTGAAGACTACGACGAAGAACACCTAATTACAAGAATTTATGTTTGCTTTATTAAAGTTATTTGGGATATAAATGGTCAACTGATTTCCACAGGGGAGCAGCTGAAGAAAGTTGATAAATTCAACTAGCTTGGGGTAAAATTTTCTAGCAATGGAAGGCATGAAAGTGAAATAAAATAATCGGAGCTGCAGTTTTACGCTCTCTATATAGTGCGGTAATAAGAAAATCTGAGATTCTGAGAAAATCTGGCCACCAAATACGGAACCTAATGGAGAGAGTGAAAGCGAGAACTCAGGCTGCCGAGATGAGTTTTCTTGTGGAAGTGTCAACATAGGTCACATACTTCGAATGGAGCCCCTACTCCTACATATAGAGAAATCACAAATGAGATCGCTTGGACATGGTCTAAAAATGCCAGGGAACGAGTAATCATACTTACTTTCAAACATCTTATCATGCATGCTCTATATTTGTTGAAGCTTTTAAGTGGCCAGCCTCCAATATTTATTATATCCGATTGTGCCTGTTCTTTCGCGGACTCTTTTCTTAACCATCCTATCTATTCTCTGTCATACGTTCTACAAGTCCAAACCATCTCAGAGATTCTTTCTTTATTCTTAGTTAAACACCACTTATATTTATTTTCAAATCCAACCAGGTTTCGCTACGACCGTGGCTTCTTCAGAGAGAATCTTAACTGCCTAAACATTCAAAAATTTTGTGCTTATATACTAGTGTGAAAGAACGGAGTGCTAATAGTGGGGGTAGGCAGTGGAATTTCGCAGGGAATATTATTATTAAGAGGGAACATGTTTAAAAAGTGGACTAAAAAATAAATTTACTTGATTATTAATTATTTGTTCTGAAGCCTTTTCTAAAGCCATCAATATTAATCACATAATCATTAATAATCAAGTAAATTTATCTCTGAGTCCACTTTTAAATATGTTCCCTCTTAATAATAATATTCCCTGCGAAATCCCACCCCCTACCCCCCACTACTGGCACTCCGTCCTTTCACGATTCTCCCTGAAGAAGCTTCGGTCGTAGCGAAACCTGGTTGGATTTGAAAATAAATATAAGTGGTGTTTAACTAAGTGATTTTTATTTATTTAATTATAATATCTCACCACCAAGTGTTTGCTTCCTTCGAACATTTTCTTTATTCTATCGAGAGATAAAATGAGATGTATTTATTTATATACCAAGCCATAGCTAGCATAATAATAACTTATAATTTGTTGATTCCGTACTCTATCCACTAAAAATTTTCCGCATGTTTGGAAATATAGCGGAATAGCGTTATAGTGCCTTAGAGATCACATTTTTAACGTATTCTACATTCGTTCCTTTTTTGCCTATTTAAGGTTTTATTTTCATACATTTGAGTTGGCACTATAACACCACATGTGTAATTACACGATTTATAAAAAATGATGAATGAATGATGGACACATAACGCCCTTGAAACTACCTGCTCCACTGATGCAGAGAACACGACACCCTGTAGAGGCGCGAGAGAGAGGAATCTGCGGATCTTCCTCTACGGTCCGCCCCAGGGCCGGCTGTGGTAATACCGCTCCAACAATAATGATTGTATTTTTATAAGATCGCTTTGTTTGATATAAAAATGATTTAGAACGGCGTCCTACATTGCTCGCGAGCGGCCGCGGCTGCCACGGGCTAGCGCGATGTGAGATTGAAAATAATAATAATAATGGCCACGTAGTTTGGCTGGAATTAGACTCAAATTGCGAGGTACCTACCGACGATATGCTCACAGAGACGATAAAAAGCATTCTGCATCATTGTTGATGTAATTGACTTCGAAAGCATCCGCCGGATGGTCATTTATTTCCAAAATGCTAACAGTCAAACGGTGCAATAAAACAGAAAGTTTGCGATTATCTTCGAGGGTAATATTAAATGTCCAGACCTATACACTTTGACCGATCAAAATCAAATTTTGCATAGTATCCTTTTGATACAGTGTGTATTACGTTGACTGCCATCTGTTCCGAATTCTGCTCAGTTGCTTTCTATAACCCAAAGGAAAATGTGATCATACTTTTCTACCTCTCCGAACACCTCACACTTAAACCACAAATACAGAATTTTTTTCTAAGCAACCTCTCTGTATCCTAGATAACGCCACATGGGTAAAATAATATATATTGAATATATTAAACTGAAATTGAACAAAAATAGTTTTATATCATGATCAAAATATAGAAAATCTAATGAGTTTGAAAAATTGTCTAAAAGATTGACTCAGCACCTCTGAAGTATCTGATCTTTTCCAAACCAAACGGAGGACGGAATGTTCAAAAGCTTTGATGGCTGAATGGAATAGTGAAGGTCCTGTGTGTTCTTAGGAACTAGGAGTTCCTTCATCCTTCTTTGTTATTTGCTAGTTGAAGTCATTTCTTCCCCCACATAGCGGTTATATCGTCGGCCCATCGCTTTTGAGATCTTCCGTTTCTCTCCATTTCAGAACTCTGGGAGTCCGTCTTGTAGCATCCTGCCTTGCAACATGCCCTGCCCAATGCCATTTTAGCTTCGCTACACGATCCATGATATCCACTACTCTAGTTTTATGACTGATTTTATCATTGTAATCTCTAAAGATTACGTCAAGCATGGTCAGAATATGAATAAGGAAAACGTTACTTTTTATATAAGAACCACACAAAAACGTGCTTTACATACTAGCGATACATGCGCTAGTATTTAAAGCTCTTTTTGTGCTATTTTTATACAAAAAGTGACATTTTTCTAGTTCATGTTCTGAGTTTTGTGTTTTTTAAACTAATATTATAAAGGTTGACGAAACACGTTAAAAAATATATTTTGCAGCAGTGTGCTAACTTGTAGGAATCAAAATTAAAATTTTTTAAATTAATAAATGTTTATAAGTAATAGATTCCGTATTTTGTAAATCCAAAAGAACGAGAAATTAATATGTTTCATAATTTGACTAAAGTCTCATATTTTTATTTCAGTTATCATATTATAAAGTAATGGTTTTTCAAGTATGAGCAAGATTTCTTATTACGCTTTGATGATGGCATTCAATATATATATATTTTTTAAATAGAAATGCGAACACGGAATACGTGTCAATTCAATAAACGCTTGTGCTATGAAAATAGGACTAGCTCGCTAAGTCTGCAGTGAGGTTCGAACCCGCGACCTTTGGATCACGAGGCGAGTGTCCTAACCACAAGACCAACAAGCTACTCAGACTATATAACTTGACGTTTTACACAGGATGACTAGACATACTGCAAATTTTACAAAAAATCTTCTATGAACGACCAACCAACTAACGCAAATGTTAACAATTGCCATAAAAGAAAAAGTGTTAATTTTGATTGGGTGTAACCTGACAGCGTACCACTGGTAAACTATTAATGGATTTCGCTAAGCAAAACAAGAATCGGAAACCTAATTAGCGCGGCAACATATTGACGCCATTAATTGCCTTCTAAGTAAAGTGATCGATGGATTCCCTCCAAAAAGACAAGGACACACCAAATGACCATGAAGATTTGCCAACAAACTAGGGTCCTTTCTGCCTATGGCTATTCAAATCGGCTTTCCGAAATACGTGCTCCGGTTCTTGAATGACCGTTGTAAATTCGACATAACTGATTGGCTCAATAAAACCAGCCGTCAAAAAACAATTTATTTGATGCAATATAGTAATAATGAACCATTGTGGCGTACGCGAAATTTATCAAGTTCATTATAAACGATTTACAAAAAAATTAAACACAGGTGTGCACAAATAAAAAGATAGGAAGTATTCGTTCGGACGTTTAAAAAATATTATCGCAGACAAATTGGTATCCTTCAAATGTGCTTAAATTTATCGGGCACGCGTGTAGTTAACACCCAATTTAAGTAAATAAATCATCTTGGCAATTTATTTGTATTACGTATGTATACGAGTACCTGTCTATATACTGCATTTGAGACAATTTATCAACGTGAAAAGTAAACAGCCTAATTAAACCGGGCTGCCGGGGGTCGCAAATCTTCAGCGAAGGCTGATCAGCGTCCTTGATTACTTGGACTAGCTCAACCTGATTATCAAGTCAAAAAACCTATTTATATACACAGTATGTTTATCCATAATTGTTTTACTTTTTGGTATGTTAACATCTAACATCGTCATAACAGAGAAGACCAGAAGTAAAGAGGTAATTTGTGTTGAACCACTGTGTAGATAAATGAGCACTCCCACCGACAAAACAAACTGCGCAATGTATGAAACGTTTTGGGATGCAATAAAAAATGATGCATTTTCTCTCGAAGTTTTCGATTAAAGAATTATATTATGAAAAATGCCAATTAAATATCTAATCAAAAAGAAAACGTTGCGAAAAAAATCGTTTAATTTAATTTATTTATTTGTAGGTACATACAATGATTAAAAAAAATAAAATACACTTATTTTATTTTAAATGTTATTACATTCACCATTATATGAGCTAATAGCTCAATTTATGGAAGGCGTGGTTAAATGAATTTTATACTATAATATATCACCTTTATTTATATATGAAATTATACATCAGCTTGTATTTTTATATATATATTTTATCTAGCTATTTTGGATAGCAAAGGAAAATAAATATATTTATTTATTTTTAGAGGATAAATAAAATTGATGAAATATAATTATTTTTCCCAGCTCTTGGATTTATAAATCCTAAGAATAGCAATCCAACGAGAAGTGATGAATTTTTTTTATCAACGCTCGCATTCTTTCAAGCACCTCTAAAATTTCTAAAGAAATTTCTAAAAAAAAAAATCTAAAAAATTCCAAACTCGAGAAATAAGTTTAATTAGAAATTGATGTTTTTACATTACATTTTATATAAAAACTATGTGAAAAATGTAGGTAATGTTACAATACAATACTGTCCAATTTCAAGGATTTTTTTCTAAATCGCTTGTATTTTGAAAAGTTTATTTCTTAATTTTTGTTTTGTGATAACAATATACTTCCAAGAATGCGTCAATACTCACATTTATCATGCTTATTACTGTATCAAAAAACTATGGAACCTTTGGTAGGCAGAAACACATTTTTTCATGCACACTATACCTTCTCTAAACTTCTTTAATAGGAAATTAATGCACTCCTTTCTTCCAGCGGTCCCGCCCTTTTTGGAAACACTTCTGAAACGCATCTTTAAGGCCATATCGGAAAGCAGGTAACTGATATATAAGGAAAATGTTATGTTTGGCCAAGAATCACAGGTGAAGAATGGGCGAGTGTATTATTGTGATGAAGCTGCTCCATCATTAGCAGCTTCTGTACTATTGCAAGCCTAAATCCTTGGTCAAAATTAAATGTACCTATTCAATGCTAACTTCGCTTGCAAGATCTCGGACTGATTGAGGTCCTGCATGACCTAAGTCCGCATTTCGTTAATCATATTTTTGTTTCGTCGTCGGGAGCTACAGGGATGCGGTTTGTTGTGCACTGATACGCGGCCATCTTTGAGGCAGTTGTACCATTCCTTTATACATAAGATGCTCGTTGTCCCCAAAAGCCTGCTGGATCTCTGGAACAGTTTCAACTAGGTTTGCTACGCTTTTGGCAAGATTAAATACAATATCGCTGTTAATGTATTATACTTTAATTATGAAATCCACATTTTCCATGTTTTCTTTAATATATATTTTACATTTTATATAATTTTATACAATTTATATAATTTAAATTTAAATTCATAATCATTCAAACTTTTTTGGCGTTTGAGGAATATATCCACTTTTTTATTTTCCTTTTTAATATTAGGCTTTTGTCTTCGTAACCACCATTTTAATAAGTATGTCATAATAAAATAAAGTTATAAAAAAATTCACTAAGTTTAGAGACATACTTAATTAATTTTTCAATAGTTTTTCTACCAATTAGCGCAATACAAAATACCTGCACATAATTTTCAGAATCTTCCCTTATTTTACTCATAATTCAGAGCACCATCACGGATTTAAATTGTTTTTCAGGGAATGTTTGAATGTGCAGTATTTTTTTTTTTATAAGAATTTTTTGTTGATTGTATTTGTCAGACATCGTTTCGTTATTTCACAACAATTTTCAATTCGACAGGCACTAACTACGCTTCTTTATTCAAAGAAACACTTCCATGCTTCATTTATTTGGGATTATTACATATTTTATTATTTTGAACACACACACCAAGCAAGGCTGGTTCGAATAAAAACACTCACATTGTAAATTCATATTCCTCATAAAAATATCTTCATTGACAGATCTCACCGCGTACCGGCATGCTTCACTTCGGCCATTGTGCGGCCGGATCGGGCTCGGCCGCCCCGCCCGCGTCCGGTGCGGCCAACTCTGTCATAGAAGAAAAGGAAAGTGAAACGGTGGCTTTTTTCGCAACAATACCACTGCGTCTCTCGATGCTCAAGTGGACCAATTGGTGTGGCAATTTGCCTACTCGCATAATGCGGCAACATCACCACCGGCGCTGCGACCCGCCCGTGTAATGTCTGTCCAGAGGGGATCCGTGATATCAATAAGTTGCCAGACTAGAGAACGTCTTGGTCAGTGGCGGAACCGAGCTGTGTCATTTTGAGTGAGTGATCGGGATTTTTCTCATATTTTTATTCGTTACCAATGTTTTCTATAATTTTTTATTGTGTATGGGTTTTTGCAGCCAGAACCTTGCGGCGTTCGCCCTTTACACGGCGCCGCACGGGGATGGCTTTGATAAAATAAAAATGTCAACCTGGAGCAAGAGTAGGGCCGATATGGGAGCCGTCGGCTCATAGAACGGCCCTGGGAAAGTGGTGGGTCCTATTCACTGTGTACGCGGACAATAAACTCATCTGAACGGTAGGTTTGGTTCAAAAAATATATTTGAGAAAATATGTCTCGGGGTAGCCTCATTCCTTTGAGACCGAGTCTTCGGGTGGCGGATAGGGGGACGTCCTCCCGAGTGAGTGTAACAGCTCGCCCAAAGGGTAGGAGGGAAATAAAATACCGCAAGCAGTCCATAAGGCCAGAAAGGAAAACTCTGACATATTTGGAGTAAAGGCCGCTGGATGAGCTGTGCGCACAGGCTAGAGGGCACAATAGTAACCCTATGGGCTATAACCGAGCCCTCCAGGAGGACTACAACCTTGGCATACGGTGTTACGAGGTTACAGTAGGCTGTTAAAACCCGTATAAACACAATCACCTTCTCCTTGAAATGAAAATGTGGCTTAGTGATATTACGAATATGTACGAGATAGTTTTAAGGTGGCCCCTTTCCCGAAAAGCTAGAAAAAAGTCGCCTAAGGTGGTAGCGATACGTGATGATAAAATATGTTAAACACGTGGTCCATAAATCATATGTTCCCGGAAATAAACAGAACAAGAACGTCTGCCCGCAGTATGGACAAGCGTGGTGTCACTGACACGTAAAACTCAATTATGCGAGATAGGTCGTCATGGCGCAGAATTTTTAGAAGAGCCGACCGCATTTGTGGGAAGTGGCAAAGACATAGAAGAAGAAATTGAACAATTTCTTGCAATCAATAATTAATATGCCACATGAGAAATTACGGACCTAATTAGTTTAGTTAATTGTTCAGTAATTTTACCTGATTTTGTTGCTTCATCCCATTAGAGTCCAATAAGTCAAAAAATATTGGTCAATGCTCAGTTTAATAAAGCAAACTAAACATTTTATTTCACACCTCTTACCTATTTCTAATAAAATATTTTTTTTTTCATGTATGTAAAATGTTTCTATTTTCGTACTTTTACTGTATTTCAGCCGCGATTAAGGCTGTGAGAATACGCCATCCAGCGTAGCGTCTTGGTAATGTTAGAAAATTTTATCACAGAGAATTATGATTTTTTTGCTTTTTGTGTCTTATTTTTAAATCAAACGTTCCATCCAAGCTATTCGTTATTTATGCCATCTGGTAGCGTTGGTGACGGACATTGTTACACAAAGAATTACTTATTTGATAAGTTTCGACAAAATATCATAAAAATGTGTTGAAATAAAATTATATGAATTCCAGTTATTGTACTGGGAGTATTCCATACAAAATAAATAAAATAACAAAAACATATTAGATTGAAATTAAGATTAAATGACACGCTCTCCCAGAGACGCCACTGGACACGTCTTTCAATATCACCATCACTATGGGCACTATTGAAAGTATACCGCTTTATCTTGATTATCTTGTGCCGATGATAGAACACAATTATTATTACGTGATTGGCTATTGCAATCGTTATTGAGAATACAAGTCAAATTTTGAAATTCTCTTCTACAAACAGCATAACTATAATTATTATTGTTTACGTCTAATTTACTAAAATAAAAGTATACATCATATTCTGTGTTGAATCAAAAATTCACATATGTATTCTTTTTAAAACAACAAATCATTTCAAAATGTGTCGTCGAATGTTAGTTTTCAATATTTTAATAACTCTTTGCATCATATATTAAAAACTACTAAAAATCTTGCCAGCTTTATTAGCAGCAACAATTAACGCATTCATTAACTATTTTCCTAAACAAAACGCAACATTTGAAAAATCTTACTGACACTTTATATAATATATCGTTTTGAAATTAAGATATGAAATCAAAATCTCTCATAAATATTTAAATAAGCCGAGAATTAGATGTCCATGAGCAGGCCATCTCACTTGGAGTAGGTATGGACGATTGCAATCATCCAATGGTATCCGAAGGGAAACAAACGAGCGACAGGCCGTCCTAGAACGCGTTGGATTTTATTTTAATTTATTGTATTTTATTTTATTTTAAATAAGCCACTAACAGAATTCTGGGTACCAAATACAAACTCAATTCAATAAATATCCCAAGTGTTTTAGGCTTACTCTAACAAAAGGCAAACAAGTATTTAACGAATCAATGCAATACGATCATTTACGAATTGGCACATGTCCTGAACAGTGATTATGCGTGTACAGTGCAAGTGGCCAACGAGCAAACAAAACAAAAAAAAAATATTGTAGCAATTACTGACACAGAGTCATATGAACAATGAAAATTTGAGAACGGGTGTTGCGTTTGTTACGCCAAAAATAAAGAGTTTATATTATGCGTATGTACTAGGGGTTTAGAACATTGTCAAAAGATGGATATTGTGTAGGAGTGACTTTTTAAATGATGATGGAGTTTCTGAAAAGATATCAGCACTAATGCTGAAAGTATGTGTGATGCATTCTTGCGATAGAAGAAAAATAACCAACATTATTGGGATACTGACTTATTCTAAAGAACTCTTTGTTTCTTATACACGGTTCAACGTGCAAATTTATATCAAATGAAATTGAAAAATTCAAAAAATTTCGCCGAAATACTCTGTAGTTTGGGAGAAGTGACAATTGAGGAGACTTTCATCCATCAGGATGAAAACCTCCTCAATTGACGGCTGATAACGACGATTAAATTAATTACAAAGGAGAAATAGTTCAAAATCTTAATTACATAAAATAAAATAATATATTTTTTATCTAAAGTATATAGAAGATATTATAAAATAATCTACATACAGGAAGGTACTTACTTACGTCTCAAAAAACTAATTGTATCGCTTTTTATTTATATCGGTACCACCTAATTTACATAACAATTACATACAAAATATAAATTAAATCCCCAAATTATCCATAGTTCTAAATGGAAGGTTTGCAGAACGCGCAATTATTAAATTAAGTAGTCATGATTTATTGTGGTATGCCGCAATATGTATTTAGCTAAATGCGTTTAAAAATAATATTTGAATAAGTAATTGCATGTTTTCTTTATGTGTCCGGAATTTCTGGTTTTTAGATTGCGTTCAGAATAACAGGTAGCTACTGAACCACCCCATTTTTTTTATTTTGTTAACTTGCATAAATTGCTAATTATTTAAAAAAAGTATACCTTGCATTTTCAATTACAGGTCAAAGAGCCTGGAAGCAAATTTTGTGAAGGTCGATTAAAACTCAATGCGAAAAGCTTATCATAAAATGCGTTATTAATTTGCGTAGTAATCAATCATTGTATTAAGTGTTATTTGAATAATCTGGTTAAGAATTTTTAATATTAGTATCGCATATTGATCAAACATCATAGTAATATAATAATTGTTGAATTTATATAATTATTATCATAAATTAAAATTAATTCAAATCAGAATTCGTATTTTATTTTAAACGATGTCTAACTTATCTATACTTCTATACTAATATATAAAGAGGTAAAGTTTGTGAGTTTGTAAGTTTGGCTGTAGGAAGTAATCTCCGAAACTGCTTTTTCGATTTCAAAAATTTTGTTACAATATTTAGAAAGGGCTTTCGAGGTGTTTATAGGCTATATATATTATCCAGTTAAAAGAAAAGGGCCTTTTGTGGTTTTGACCTTTTTTACAACTAGAGTCGACGAACAACCGATCGAGTGAATGCGTTTCTTACGAACGCTGCCTTAACAGTAATAAATGCTTTCTATTGAGGAGTTGTAGAAATCAAAATGGCCTATAAAAAATTCGCGACGACATATACATTGCGAGCTTAGAAATTGGATTTATAATTAAAATTTTAAATAAGATTCATCCAATGTGCCGCCCGTCATACTAGGGTGCAAATCGGAACCAATTTCTAATCGCCACCGACCAGCTAGTAGCAAAACAATAAGAATGTGGGTTCTTAATGTTTGGTTTTAAGCTATAAAAAAAATATAAATGTTAAATATACAAGCTTGTAATTAAATTGGCTCTGTGGTTGCATGGGTATACTGTGAAATTAAAACTAATATTTTGTCAGTTGACAAGAAAATACAATTTATTAAAATTGAGATGAGTTTAAAAATTATAGCAAATTCATACTAGGTTCGGCTGACAAATATTACTTAAATTTACGATAAAAAGTTGATTTACATTTACTTTTTACACAAATTTAAACTAAGAATCTAGGGTAGTTGAAGTTACTGTTACAAAGCAGTTTATATTGAATTTATAATGATGGCGGTGTCATTCCAAAAAGTTTGCAAGGTTCAAAAAGAAATTATTGAAACAAAAATTTGATATATGATTTTACAGATTGTCGTCTCCTGCCGATGCTGGATGCCTTGAAATTCTCTGTTGGAAGTTTTAGTACAAAGAAAAGAGTTTACTAGAAATTTGAATTTCTTCGACACGTGGCAATGTATGTAGTCAGAGCAGCCTGTAGATTACCTCTAATCCGGTAATGAAATTGTAAAGGGAAACTAATGGCCCATATCTCTGTCATGTATTCCTCTGACAAGGTTTGAACACTCCCCATCGTATATGTAGCGGTCAAAAAATTATAATCCGCCAACGCCTACCAAAGAATGCTAAACCAGTACAACGAGGTTACGTCATGTAACCCCAGCATCGACATATTTCACATGACACAACCTCAGTTTAAGAGAGAAATTATATCGCTCCTGACCGAAAATAGTTTGAGCGTGTAAGACGGATTCTTCGGTAATCAACCTAAACAAAAAATTTATAGCCACAAAGCGCGGGTACACATTTTCTGACTTAGTTGACCTGGGAGCCTACATGCCTATTATGTCGTGCGGAGAATGTGAACTTTGTTCATCTTGTAATCGCTTATTGTAGTATACTTATATTGTATAATGTATTAATGTTTTATTTTAATGTATTATTGTAAATTGTAACTGTAACTGTACTAATCATCTTGTCCTAAATGACTCCATTAGCGTCATTCTGACCTGTCGATAGTCTTTAAATTAAAAAAAAAAAACGCCGATAGTAGTAGTCCGTATAGACAGCGTCATTCCAATAAAGCGGTTCAATGTGAAAATTATTATAATTAACAATGGTATGACCTAATGATTGCTATTGTATTTTACTGTTCCTAAGATATCGGTAAATATAGTCAATTATACTTCTTACCCATTCGGGGCCGCCAAAATCTCATGGACCTTTCTATCCAACCATGCTCTTTCCGAGGCTCCTCAAAAAATGATCACTAATTCAAAGAGAAAGCTTGGGCGAACCACCATAGACAAATAGCGGGTGCGTAAACTAACAGACGCTACTCAGGTAGGTACCACTATTTCTGAACGGGGCATGTTAGTGCCGGCAATCGAAATGTCACAACATACACATAAACATATGTGATGTTAATTCACAACTTGATAAAATATGAATAAAATACATATTTAAAATTAATTTTAATCTATTGGGGGTAATTCAAGTAGGTAATGTTAAATTATTATCAAAATAAATCTGATTATCGTTAGGGTAATTTTATGAAGATAATAATTGGACGAATAGTTTAGATTTTATTGATTTTTCACTGATACCCTTATAGTCTCAAACTGAATTCCACGCGGGCGGAACTGCGGGCGCAGCCAGTTTTGTAAATAAATTGACTGCAAAGCACAGATCACTAAAACTGTTCGTACCCGGCGTTGCACGGGTTAAGGATTAAGTTGAAAATAAATTTGTGGGGGGAAACAAAGGTTTGATTCGAACAATGCAGATTTGCATCGAAAATATATCAGGGGGGGAAGAAAAGGTAAAAGGGGAGGGAGGAAATGTCGCATATATTACCCGCCGAGTCCGAATTTTGAGGCAAACGGTACGGATTTGTATCGAAAATATGTCAGGGAGAAGGGAAGGGTTAAAATAATAGGGGGGAAATGTTGCTTATGTTACCCGCCGGGTCCAAATTTTGGGTCCGATCTATTAAACGGTACATATTTTCATCGAAAGTATGACAGTGGGAGGGGAAAGGGTAAGAGAATAGAGAGAATAGATGCCTATGTTACCCGCCGGGTCCTAAAGCATAAGTATTCAAAATTTGAGTTGAATCGGACAAACGGTGTGGATTTGTATAGAGAACAGACAGACAGACAGACATTGAGTTTTATAGGTATAGATATGAACAAACAAAAATTTATTGTTATTAACATAGTCTGGATCAACGACTGGTTCGTTAATCCAGACTAATACTTTCCAATGCCAATACGTTCGACTTGACTGAGTTTGTAATTTTTTATGAAAATAAACCAATTGTTCTTAAAAAGTTCATAGTCTTTGTTAAAAAGTCGCGTTTTATAACAAAAAGGGCTTCGAAGGAAATATAAAAAAAAATAAAAAAACAACTTCTATTTTTAAAAGTGCATATTTTTTACGCTTCACCAGGCCAGGAGGCTCAATTACAGAAGCGAAATACATCTTGTTTGAGTAAATCACATAGATTAAAATTATGACCTCACCGGGAATCGAACCCGGCACCCTCGGTATGGGAAGCCAGTGTCATACCCACTGCGCTACGAGGGCCACCATCGCGTTTATTAAGGGAATTAATTAAGTAAGAAGAAAGACTGTGTTAAAAATGTGTCTTAAATATATGCAAGGGGAAACTTCCGAAGTGTATCAATCCCCTCGCCTAAAGAAAGTTAGTCCTGATTTGAAAATTTTCATTGTAATTATTTTCGATTAAAATAATATTGAGATATGTATGTCCCAACTCATTTTCATTTGTTAACTTCTAAAAATGTAGATTATTATTATTTTCCGAGTATAAGTAATATTACTTTTCTTTTTAAATCACAAAGAAAAATAAAATTAAATATGTCAGGTAATATAAAGAAATTCCTCAAAAACTTGGAAAATGATGATTTATTGTCGAATTTCCAACATTTCAAACTTTGAGAGGGTTGTCTCATCCACTGCTAACATACATAGAATTCGTGTTTTTTTTTTCAAAATAAAGAGGACACAAAAAAATTACAACAGTAAGTTATGATCAATGAGTTTTTCGATGACTCTGCGATAAAAACTATCTGATCTCGACTTTAAGAATTCGTCATTCGAACAGAAGGACATATCGAAAATGCTCCCTTTGTCTACTTGACAGTCAACTTTAAAGGTCTGTAATAAAATATAAATAATAATTGTAGTGTAAAAGCAACACAAAATCTTGTATAGAATAACCGGGATTAACTTTGGTGTGACCATTTTATTCTGTTATCGTCTGTTTTCTTCTTTTATATGGAGCCAACGGAAGTGCAAATGAGAGAGAAATATATTTTTTCGCGTGAGTCATACAAAACCTTTCGGCGGCAGAAAATTTTCTGTCATGAGGTACATATAACCAATAACAATTTGTTTTACTTTTGGCGCGCATTTTGAAATTTGAAAAAAAAACAGTTATTAATATTAACACCTAATTGAGTAGGTACTATAATTGGGCAACACATTAATAACAAAATAAATTTCGATTTAAAATCGAAGTTTATTTTGTAGTTCTTCTCCGTTTATATAGTGGCCCTAAACATAAATAAAAATCTACCATAATTAATTTGTACCTACCTATCTACACACCCATTCACACGAATTGTGTTTGTCGTACGTGTGTACTTTTGTAATGTAATTTAATAATACTAAAAAAATAATTTATCATTCTTCTTCTTCAAAATATATAAATCTCTTTATAAAAATGTAACGCTACCAGACGGCGCAAAGAATGTTGACGTATATAAAATAGTTAAGTATGGGAAAAAAATGGCATGATTCCCCATGACATGAATAGTGATGAGGTACAAAATGAGATGTAAAAAGCAAAAGTATAAAAAAAATTCACAATTCACTACCGAATGGCAAAAATAATGAGCGATTAAAATTTAAAAAATGCATAATTATTTATGAAATAATATCCATCACTACCGCTAATAAGACGCTGTGCTGGATAGCCTAAACTCGCGGCCGAAATATTTGGGAAAATTTCGTTATTTTTGCCGGGTTAGTAAAAATGATAATGTTCATATTCTAATAAGTCATTGAAAGCATATTTAAAAATTGATCATACGTAAGTTTATACTGATATTTTTTTTAAATTTTATTTATTACAAATATTTTTTAATTTATTTATGATTTTCTTGGAATACTGGAAAGACTGGATTAATAATATTTCAATTATCTAGGAGGTCTGGATTCGATGTCCGGCGAAAACACAATACTTCTACGCGATATTCTCCAGTCTGTGTATTTTTGTGGTGTGTTTCGCTACAGTAACCAGCTACTTAAAAATGAAAATGAAAATCATAGATTTTTATCTAAATAACTTAAATTTTCCTATTTTTATTGCAATATGGGAAAAAATAAAGCGTAATATAAGATCATTCTCAAAATATTCAAATAATTTTTTATCCTTACACAAATGCAACTCGAATGTGAGGCAGCTCTTTTAATTTAAATATTTTACCGTTAATCGTGACGAGTTTTCAAGAATTATATGAAATAATATATCACTGTGTATTATTAATAAATTACACCCATGTGCTGCTACCACTTTCAATTTTTTTCATCTGACCGACAGATGACTCTACTCTACTCCAACGCAAGGTTCCAATTAATCTAGTTCAAAAATAATTACAAATACTGACTAATTTATTTTTTTTACTACGTGCACAGTTACTTGACTGCAAATTAGTTATTTTGTAACCCGTCCCTTGCGACACGCGCAGTTGTTCACTTTCTAACCGCGCGGTACGATTTTGATCTCAATCTGGTTGACACATTACTCTCGAGATCGTTCAAAAAACCGTTGACCATTGTGCTTTGTTAGCAGCGCTCTGATTGGGTGATTAGTGACGGTGGGTCAGTCCCATCCAGGGCCGGCATGGAAAGATTCTGCAATGGGTGTAGGATTGGGCGCGCCTTTTTATTTATTTATATCAAGTAAGGGTGAAGCCTTAAAGCCTTTTTATTTCTTTACATCAAGTAAGGGTGAAACATCGGCCACATATTTATTCAGGTACCATTAACCAAAAAATAATATTTTAACAAGTAAGACCTTTGACACGTAGTAAATAAATTAAAGGAAATATAAATGATACTAGCTGCAACCAGTCAAAATGACGGAACATTGGTTCGTGTCTTTGTTAAGTCCTTTTATATATTTATTGCAGCTTGTTCAAGCCCCATCTCCAATCGTTTAATTGGTTTTTTTAGCCGTGAGTTAGAATAAAATTACGGGCGTTTCACGACGGGGACAGATAGACAGACGGATGGACGGAGAGACAGACAGACGATGAAATTATTATGTTTGATTTAAATACACACGACTTTATTCAGAAAAATATAATTAAAAAAACAGATGTGTGACCACAAGATAATCAACATTTCAAATATAAATTTTATAAAACTTTCATGAAATATTTCTACAAATCTGTATACACTGTAAAGCCTGCAAAATAATAACCAGGGCAAATGTGAGTGAATGTGGTACTTTATATGAACATTTTCTTAGTAAAAAAAAACATAGACGTGGAGACTCCGACACTTACTTTAACAAAAAGAGAGGAACTGACGATTTGGAAATTAATAATCTTGTATAGAAATATTAAGTCCATCAGAATCCTTAAAATATAAATCCGGTAACCAATTAGAGTATTGAGTTCTTTCAAGAGCGAATTGTAATTTATTAATGTTTATTTTCAGGTATAAAATAACTCTTGAAAAATAACTTTTTTATCGTCATGGATATGAATATGCTAGTAATAAAATAACAGAATCACTTTTAAATTGTGTTTAAAGTCACACCAACGCCTCAGCACAGTTAAATAATTCCCAAAAAATATTTAATTGAAAATATTAGGTCCTTACATATGAAATTGACGTTTTACCGTACTGGCAAATTTGATCTCAAATATCGTCTCTTTGGTTAGGAATTCCAAATCCAAATTTTTACAGCTATTTACTCATGTATTTGTGTTTTGAAAATTATAATTCATTTGTTTTTTCCTCAATTGTTTTTTTCTTTGCGAGACTCAGTTTACAAAATGAAAAACTTGAAATATCGCGTTATTTACGAGTACGAGTTCCACCGTGGCACCAGTGCTGCAGAAACGGCTCGAAGGATTAATGATGTGTATGGCGACGGTGCACAGCAAAAGAAACCAGTGGCGGTTTTGGTTCACTCCAGAACGTTCTTCGGATCTGGAAATTTCCGACTGCGAACAAGCCTCCGGGACGGTGCCGAGACCAAAGGTGAGGTAATGTAAAGAATTGAATGCGTATGTGGAAGCGGCACCCATCGCAAACCACAATCCGATTTAAGCATTACATGCTGCGGTGTTAGTGATAAAACTGTTTTAATCCACTTGAAGCAAATTGGTAAGGTGAAAAAGCTTGAAAGATGGGTACCTCACGACTTGAGTGAAGCAAATCAACAAACGCGAGTTACTTGTGAGCGTTTGGTGGACTAGTGCTGGTGTCGTTCACTACAGCTTTCTTAAATCTGGCCAGACGATTACGGCAGATGTCTATTGTCAGCAACTGCAAACCATGATGGAAAAGCTAGCTGCTAAACAACCGAGGCTGGTTAATCGCTTTAGGCCACTGCTGCTTCATGATAACGCTAGACCACACACTGCACAACAGACGTCTACCAAATTAGAGGAGCTTCAATTGGAATGTCTAAGACATCCACCGTACTCTCCGGACCTTGCCCCAACAGATTACCATTTTTTTCGAAATTTGGATAACTTCTTGCAAAGGAAAAAATTCAACTCCGATGGGGCAGTCCAAACCGCCTTCAAAGATTTTATTGATTCCCTTCCGAATGGTTTTTTTAGTAAAGGGATCGATGAACTACCTATGAGATGGCAAAAGTGCATAGATAGCAATGGTACATACTTTGATTAAATAAATATATTATAATAAAAAAAAATCGACTTTATGTTCCTCCCATACTAAACGTCAATTTCATATGTAAGGACCTAATATTATCTTAATAAGAAATTTAGAGGCCGCCTATATGAATAGAATTAGAATAGATTTGAATGAACGCTATGAATTACGAGTAGTTAAACAAAAATACATAATTTTCTTTACTCACGCACTACTAGCGCGGGGCTAGGTGTGGCTGCAACCCTTGCATCTATCCCAAGCCAGCCCTGATCACTTCGCGGAGACAAGATTAAACGGTAGAAAAAGAAATGGATTCGTCTTACGGTAATTGACTTTGTAAACAGATGCCTTATGCACTGTCGGAATGGCTTTGTAGGAAAATATGCATTTTTATACGGTATTTTAATGTACCCAATACTTTTTATTAATGAAAGTAAATGTACATGTATTTAATAGGAAAATATAAAGACTTTAGTTGAACACTTTAAATTGAGGAGTAATATTTGATAACCATGTCCAAGATAATAAATAGTGTTAAACATAGGCAGTAATGAATGTGTGAATAATAACACACGTGTATTTCTAGCAATTAAAACCAAGGATAGGCTTAGGCTGTATCCATTTGTTAATTCTTTATATGGCGTCTCTTTACCAGTTCAATATCCCTAGACCAGGGGTGTGCAGTGAGAACAAGAGGCACGACTTTTTCCTAAGCACATATTTTGAAAAGAAACCGAAATAAGAGACATATTTCGTAATATTCCTATCACAAAAATTAAAATATTATTTAGATTTAAATATTTCATAATATCTGCCAAATAAATATAAAATTTAGATTTTTTTTCGAAATATATGTTTCAATGTCATGCTTCGTGTTCTCACTGCACGCCTCTGCCCTACAGAGTGGCGTAGTAACCGCCTGAGCAGCCTGGGTTATCACCCGGGGAACGGACATAACGGGGGACAAGATTGCATAAAAAAATCAGCATAAATGTATAATATACACATACATATATCATATATGAGCACAATCAATAGAAAAATGGATAATATTTTTATAGTTAAGAGGATTTGTTTTAAAATAGAGACTGAACTACTAATATTTATTTTATTTGTATATACATATATAGAAGAACTCTTGAAAACATCCTACAACTTGAAAAGTACCTATACTCCCCCATTGTAAGGGATGAAAAGATTCCATTTTTGTAAATTGTTAAAAAAATATCAAATAACTTGTTTATTAAAATTAAATAATTATCCCTTAACGGATCGAAATCAGTTAGAAACTTAATATTTTTAATATGAAGAAGACTTTAAATTATTCTTCCAACCTCGCACGCTTATTTGCACTCATATAATGTAAGCAGTGAGGGATCGGTCCAATTTTTATATAGCACAAGCGCTTGGATTAGAAAAATAAAAATATGTGACTTCTTCAAAAAGAGTGAAATGTTTTTGTAGTGACATTATTAATTTCATTAATAAAAGTTTACTGTTTTTTCCACTTATATATTGAAAATATTAACATGTTTCAAATAAATTATATGTTTGTTTTGAAGTAACGTTTATCAACCAAGAAATTAAAAATCAAAAATCGATGTATAGACAGTTAAAATATAACAAAATAATATAAAGAAAATGAAAACTAATTAAGCACTGACATGAAAACAAATTTAAAAGGTGAGTATTTCTAAAAAAGACTTGGTGATTTATAATAAGCAATTTAACACTTTTTATTATTTCCATAATTTTTATATATCGAATTGTAATTCTGTATAAATTCTATGAAAAATTTATAAACCGTTATATATAACAAAATAATGATCCATTGCCAAGAGTTGATTCGCAAATTCAGAATAATTATTGCACACCTAATTTTTTTACTTAGATTTTTGATTCTGTTAGTTTACATTGTATCCTGCTTGACAAAGGGGCTATCATAAGTCATGAGACATATAATTTAATTTTTTCTTTAAATATTCATTTAACTGAACTTCATTTGACTTTAAAGTCAGGTGATCTAAAACATATAAATTTTTAACTACTTAATAATAAATAATTATAATCAAAGAAGAAAGAAATCCTAAAATAATCATGAAAACAGAACAATGTTATTTCACTCGCGATGTCTCACTCTACCTACAGTATATACGCCACTGTGGGTGTGTTAAATAGGTGGTGTTGGTTAAAGTAGGTATGATTTCCTTTATTGAGATAAAGTATTCTATGTTCATAGCAATAAATAAACCCTGTAGTTATTGCTCGCAGATATCATTATAAAAATTATGAACGAGCAACTGAAACTGAAACCTTTGTAATATATCATTCACACGAGATAATACACCACGTCGTTTATTGGCTAGAATAGCGGTGTCTAGGATCATTCTTCGCCCACAATTATTCGTCCTATCTCTTCGCCAATAATACGCATGATGACAGTATAAAAGAATTAAAGAATAAGTGATTTTAGAGAAGAAAATATTTTGAAAGGATTCTTAAAAATGATCCAGTTTTAATATACCCACTGAGATTAATAAGATTTTCAATAAAATAAAAGTATAAAATTGTGCAATCCGCCATTTTAACTGAAACACCGGTCAGAGCGAACGATGTCACACCTATCACCGTGTCTTTGAACCGTTGCCATAGACACAATGCAATGTTTACTGAGGCATGACACCACGTAGACGTGAAATTTTTGCGCGAAATTAAAACTATGTAGATGAAAATGCAATTATTTGTGCAAAAACTTAGTTAATTACTGAAATAATGTTATTTTCGATAATAGTAGACGTGTACCTACAATATAGAATGTTATTTCAAAATCTGCCATCATGCCTAATCTACATAGCCACAATTATTCGCCGGCATATTTTTCAACTCATAATTCTCCGCAGCATATCGTCGCTATATATATAATAAAGCCAACGTGCCGTTTAGTACTTTCTGAGATGAACGAATCAATTTGTCAATTTTTCATATGAATAATGGAGATATACTAAAAAAAATATTGCCGTTCATCTGGAAAGTAATTATTTAAAATATTTTTTATAAATCTAGTTAAAGAAATTATTTTTTAAAACAGTTTCATTCGTTTATCTCAGAATGGACTAAAACGGCACATAGGCTTAATTATATAAGCAGCGACGATATATGGAATTTTTTGTGTTATGTTTTAATTTGTTGATAGAAATTGTGATTGTAAATAAAATATATCAATTAATTAATAAATGTTGCATAATATATCGCGTAAGTATATAAAATGCATGCAGCCATAATATATCAGCGTCTTATTTTTAAATTGACTATCTATTATCTTTTCATAATTTATTTTATCTTTTTTTTTTAATTTCAATGCTCTCCAAAAAAATTTAAACACGGACACAAGAGTTTTTTTTAAATCTAATTGGACATTTCGTTATGGATCTCAACGATTTTTTTGTTGATTTTCAACTTGATTTACATAAGAGCGCAATAGGAAGTTATGTGAAATACTGTGTGTTGTCGGTAATCACTCATGTTGACAATGTACTATTTTTCAAAGTAAATCTAGGTTTTATATTCAGCAAATAGATTAAATCACACGCACGCTTCTTGACAGACGCGGACCTGAATTCTGACACATGCAATGCGGATACTTATCGTCGGACATATCTGATCCGTACACGGAGCAATCAAGCGGCGAGTCCAAACTAACACGGCGCGGCGGTCAAAAATAATACTGAACGCCAGTGTGTTCTTGACCCTCCAGTGGACGAGCGGGGTTGCTGAACACACCCAGATTCCAATTAATTCGTTATTACTGCCTTAGGATGAAACGAAAGATTTAACTAGAAAATGTTGCCTGTATTCGTAACTTAGGTGAATTATTCGACTCAAAACTTACTTTTATTAACCATACAAATGCGATAACTTGTAAGTCTCTAAAATTGATGGGATTTGTTTTAAGGACATCACGCCCGTTTCAATTAATTGAAAGTATTAAAATATTATACACATCTCTTGTCCGGAGCCAATTAGAATACTGCTCATCAGTTTGGTCTCCATATTATAATGGATATGTAGACAGTATTGAGAGTTTCCAACGCAAATTTCTCAAATACATTAACTACAAGATAAGCATACCAATACAAAACATAGAATTCAATAACCTATTGAAGAGACTAAATTTACTCAACCTATTTGATAGAAAAAAAAATGTGATATAGTTTTTCTTTACAAAATTGTAAATAATATGTTGGACAGCCCTGACCTTGTAGCGTGTAACAAGTATATCCCGTCCTTACATAGAACTCGACAAATTGTCACATTTTATTGCCAAAATTCTAGAACGAATTACCAGTCAAATACCGTAATTAGCAGAATATTAAAGACTGGTAGTGAATTTGGCTATATGGTTGATGTTTTCAATGACAGTCTAGTGAAAATAAAGTTTATACTTAAAGAGACAATACTATTTCATTACTAACTGCTGTGCAATATATATTTTTTAAACACAGTACTTCTCTGTATTTCATATTTTTAATGTATTTTATATTTTAAATTTATATTTTTAATTTTTATACTTATATTTTAATGTTTATACCTGATACTTTCACTGCTTATATATTTTATTGCTTATACATGTACCTACTAACTTTATTTGTTCATAATTATAAATTTATGGTAATCGAGACTTTAAAATGAGACCTTAAAAGCAGCGTGTGAGTATGCTCACTCAATCCACATTCATTCGCTCTTTGATAATTTATCTATTTGCAGAATCTATTTTAGTATGCTTAGTTTCGCGTGTACCCTCAATTATATTCCATATACTTCAGTATAATGCACCGTGAGTATTATTCGTCTTTCTTAATTACTTGTGCCTCTCTTGTATTCTTGTATGCGTAACACATGATACTAACAAACATAACGTGACATAATTTACATGAACATCTGAAGATTCCGTTGGTAGGGTTGGAATATTTTCTTCATATTACCGCATGGGTGATTCTCAGTCTAACAATGCGGTAAAACATAATAAATCCTCCAAAAATGTTAAAAACAAAACAAAATTTGTTAAAACCATTATGATTAAATTAAAATCGACCAATTTCAATACGGTTGTATATTGCATGCAAATATTATTTTATAATTTAATATGCAAATAGTACACAAAAAATATAAATAATAATATGTGTCCTGTCCTGGAAATGATACGGTAGAATCTTATTCGGACAATGTAAAAATATTCAAAGTCATATGAGATTTTTTTGTTATTAAAATTTATAACATAATATTTTAAAGAATCCGTGGAATTGGCGTTTACTTTGTAGAAATTCGTGATATTCATACACCTACCATAAAACTTCTCTCTCTTCTTTGTCGCAAGCAAAGGTAATAAAACAAATAATATCAAAGGTTTAAAAATAAAAAGAGATTTAATCTCATGTGTAAATTAGCATCAATATTAAATTCACCAACTCTTCTTCTCTCCTCTCAATATTCCCGTTAAATTGTTCCCCTCTTCCATCTCAACAGTACCTCCGGTTCTATTTGTCAGTCCCTAATTTTTCTTCTTCAGCCTTCATTTCCCCACTGCAGGGTATAGGCCTCTTCCATTCCCTTCCATCCTTCCTTGTTATTTACTAGTTGTAGCTATTTCTTTCCCCCCACAGCGGCTACATCTCCTTTGAGGTCTTCCGACGCTTTTTTTATTATCCCAAAGTCTCCTCTTCAGAACTCAGAGAGTCCAACTTGTAGCATCCTGCCTTACAATATGCCGTGCCTATTGTCATTTTCGCTTCGCTACAGGATCCATGATATCCACTATTCTAGTTCTGCGCCTAATTTCATCATTTTTAATTCTCTAATCTCTTAGGCCAAGCATGGATCTCTCCATAGATCGTTGTGTGCATTTGAGCTTTTCTACACTTTTATTTGTTAGGGCCATCGTCTCCACTCCATACGTAGCGCCTTATTAATTATAGCTGTTTCGACCTAAGCTATATTTTCTACATGAATGTACTTAGTTTACCTACTTGTGGGTGAGAGATTTTGCCACTCTCGAAACACGAGTAGTGTATTATAATAAGTAAACTCAAGTTTCAACATAGTTTTGTTTCTTCAATTTTGAAGATAATACCTACATTTAGTATGCATGCACAGACCGCCAAAACAAATAAATATAAATTAATGTGAATTCCTTATCCACAATATGGCACCAAGTCTAATTCCAATACATTTGCCTTGCTTAAAAAAATTACTACGAGCTTATAAACTTTCAAAAAATATAAATATAAATATTTTCTCTTAGTCAGTAGCGAGTTGCATTGATTATTATTATTTGAACCTGCATAGCTGCTATGAAAATATGCCTATTTATTCATTATTGTTAAATGATCGAGGGCATAATTTTTAAAGCAGATTGACAGATTGTTGATTAACCTTCACCTTTCCACCTCACGTATGCTGGACCAAGCGGGCCGCTGTAAATGACAGGGAAGTACTAACTTAAATCTACATATCTAAATATATTCGTGCTGATTTTGACGTCCCAGACAATAAGATCTTTATGAATACATTCACATAACAAACTTGATAATGTGTTACATATTGTGATGTATTTAATATTCTGCTTATACATATATTATAAATTAAATTAATGCTTATGATTGACAGTATTTTTTTTAATGATACACAGAAGCTTTTATTTTATTTTTAATACAGTAAACCTACTGCTACTAATTAACATTCAAGGCGTCTTGCATATCTTAAGAAAATGTGATCTTCATGAATAAGAATTGTTTCTCGACTGTCAAACGTATTCTAAAAATAACAAAATTGTTATTTAGTGATTATTCCCAAAGTAAATGTACGATTTGTCTACTTTTGAGTGTTGAGATAAAAATCATCAAAATATTTAATTTTTTTATTTTCACAAAACGGCGTGTGACTAACCAATTCAGCCCGATTAATTGAACAAAGAAAAAAGATTTAAATAATATATATATTTCCTACTACTAAACATAATATTATCATCGTGAAAATCACGTGATTACGATCGATTGAAGCCTTCTCGAGCATTAACTTACGTCACTACTGTCTGTTTCCGAGGCTCTTCTTGAGATTTCGTAACGGAGTTGATGATTTGGGGTTGTTCGTCCCACGCCCAACCCCTGACTCCGAACCAGAAGTACCAGGACTTTTTCTGCGGAGGATATTCTATCCTTAGTTGGTAAGTTCCCATTTTAAAGCTCTAGAGGTTCGCTCTATTAATTCTCCTATTGTCTATGGTTACGTTATATGCCTTGGAACTCATGGGTTTTAAAACCTCTTGGGGACGCTAGGAAGTCGGTCTCATTAGTTGAAAATTTCACAGTGTTTTACAAGGGTAGAGCTCCTTCTAGCAAATATACTCCTTCCCGTTGCTTACCAACCGTTTTCCACAAAATATAATATGAATGTTTATATTATGAATATACACATTAGTTTTATCTTGTGTTAATTTTAATTTAACTTTAACTTTTATAGAAAGTAGACCGCGATTAAATAAATCACAATATTGAAATGACAAATCAAAATCACAAATTTACATCTTTTTAAGATTACGGTGCATTAACAAGGATGAATGTTAGATTTATCAATTGATAGTTTATCAGTTGGATCACATTTTCTAACTTCTCTAAGTGAATTTTGAGACGAGTCTCTAGCTCAAATCTCATTCACATGAATACACATATAGGCGAATCCGAAATTATAGGGTTAAACCTAAACCTTACCTAACCTAACATTCCTCCTTCATATGTTATTCACCAATCATATATTGGCATACAGATGTTTTGGTTGTGTTTAATTATTTTATGTGTGAGGGGTGGATTGATTCTCCAACAAATCGACATATCTCATCTGTGTACATACGCCAAAGGCAGGGGTTATGAAATATATCTTGAATTTTTGATGTAGAACATGTATGCGAAGTATGAGACTATTACGTTGCGAATTTGGGCCCTGTGCCTTTATTGCCGTATTGAGCTCAGACAACATGAAAAAATTGCATTTGGTCTAGATACATACTCGACCAACAATATTTTACTAAGATGAGATTTTTTTTCACATAAATGTATGTACGCATGTGCTTAGAAATTTTCTCCTTCTATTAACGAAAAATTTATTTTATAAATATTTCTTCTGTCGAAATTTATTTAAACGATTAACATTAACTGTGGAAAGGCATGTATGTGCAAAAAATATTTTATATCATTGCTTTGGTCTAATTCAAATTCATGGATTGCTTTGTTGAGATAACTTATGCGAAAGAAACTACTCCAATTATCTCAAAACAAATTATTTATTTAGACTCAAAAAAAAAAATTGGATCAAACAATAGTCTCATAATAGTAATAACGTTGTGAGCTGAAAATATTTGCGTGGACTTAAAAATGTCAGGCTGAATGAGATGTACAAATTTCACGATAATATAGTAATATTAATCAGTTTTTGCTGCATTAGAAAAACAGATTTTTTGCTTTGTAATTAATATTTTGAAAGTCGAATTCATGGCTTGTTAGAAGGTTTTTTGGCATTAAAATACCACACTTGCCGTATGTGTTAATAAGTTTGGATTCAGTCGCCCTTAACATAGGGAACAGATGCTCTTTGTAGCCGCCCACTCTGGTCTCAAGCTACATGCTTATTGGTCCGCAAGAGGTATTTTATTTCCCTCCCACCATGCATATCTACCAAGTGTTTCCCTATCTGCCACTTGGGGACGCGCCCTATAGCGATTATAGGCTCCATCAAGGATTGAAAAAATTGAGATAAAATTGATTTGAAGATTAGAGAAATTTAGAAGAGACCTACATCCAGCAGTGGAGAGATGGCTGAGGAAGAAGAAGAAGAAGAAGAAGAATTAATATTCGCTCCAAATTTTCATTTTTTTAAAATAAAATGCGATCTTTATTATTGGAATGTTCTTGGCAAAGCGCGTACTTGAGAGTATCATTTCATAGTACGGATCTATGGTTTAATAACTGCTTTCTAAGAATGTTTTAATTTGTTCCGCACGCTCTTAGGATATCGGAATTTTTTTATGTACTTCGTTGTTGCTTTTATCTTTCAATCTTGACACATGAAACACTTTTTGCCTTTCATTAGCCCAGCTTCCTCAAACTAAACTCAAACGCTAACCAAACAAATTATTTTCCTAACAATGAAACAAATATTAGTTTATCCAATCGTGATTAATTGTTTTGAAAGCGTGTTCAGTCACAATAATTACAGGCGAACCGTTTTCGTCAGCACAATGGTGTGATTTATATTGAAGTTAAATTTTATTTTGATGTATGGTTGTTGATTGCCACTGATTTAGGTGAAGTTGTGCTTAATTGTTTTTTTAATGTTAACATATCACATTAATATATTTCTTATACACACTAACATTTAAACTGTCTTGATGCATTCAGAAAAAACTATTGAAAAAGGGTTAAGAATAATCAACTTAAGCTTTATTTATGAAAAAAATTCGTCATTCTTCCTCCATGTTAGTATTAATTAATATACAGAGGCTTCAATCGGATGACACACGAGCACAACATGTAGTAAATCTTGTAATATACAGGATGTCTCAAAGCTAGCAGCAAAAACTTCGAGGGAGTCTTCTTCATTGAATTTTAAATGGAAAATATTTATTTATTTCAATAGGAGGCAATACTCAAAACCGTATACGGTGCCTCCTTTGCACTATTGATAATTATACATTTGAGGTGCTTCCAGTCAGCATCAGTACTTTGACTGAGATCTTTTTGTAGGCAAATGGAAGTATTCTCCGCATTTTAGTTAAAAAATTGATTTTAAGTGTGATATATGTTAATTTAGGGTTAAGGAGATAAACGTTATCAAAGTTTGTATTTTTTTCAATATTTCTGATTTATCTTTTTTGGTTAAATATTATATAAATTATTTCCATGATACTTAGTATGACGTTTATAATAATGTAAGAAACATTTTTAAAAAATAGAAAAAATGTCGCTCATCTTCTTAATTGTTGACATTTCACCTGAGTGTAAATAATAGTTTAATTGAATGACAAAAACTCACCCGAAGTGCGAGATACTGTATAGAAAATATATCAAATAAAAATAAATATTTGAAACAAAAATTTTGAGGTTCATAGACCTACTGCGGAAATAGAAAATAGCGCTGAAAATTACGAAGAAATTTTGTATGCTTAAAAACGAATATTTTTTCTGTCTTCTGACGTTTAAATAAAAATATTTTCATACACAGTCGAAAAGGTATGACCCAACATATAATCGATAAAATAAATATTACCATAAAAATATTCAATCTATATCACTTTCACTTCCGATATTGTGTATGGAAGGTGCCTATTGTGCCAGAAATGTAATCGTTTTTTTGTTTGACATGGGTGTTACGAGTTTCTTGCGTTTATAATAATAAATATATAAAAAGACATCCGTAACGCGAATACCTTTTACTTAAACGCCGTTCAATCATTTTTTCCCTTTAAAATTGGTAGAAATACTTTGCACGAGTATTTCTGCACTTAATATAAAATTTTAAAAATGTTAATAATATTGGATTTGTACATTAAATGTATGACAACAAACATGACACATCTAAATCATATTTATCATATAAAAAGCAATTATTAGATTATTAAATGAATTCAAATAACCATTATATTAGATATATAGTTATTGATGCACCAGTAGTAGTATCCCAAATGAATGGTTGAATTTCTGACAGAAGCCTCACATGTTATATGGATAGCAAATATTTGAGAACAGACAGTCATGTTAGAATATTGCAATTTGACCCGCGTGTAGACCGCCACTCTATGGGGTTGACTTGCACCACCGCCTAGCTCCAGCGGCAGGCGCATGACAATCTCATACTTCGGGATGACCCGTCCATGATCCGTTGACAGACCTTTACCCTGAAGGTATGTTATGTGTGTTCGGTGTGTGTGAGTGTACAATTTATGAGAAAATGTATGTGTTATTGTGTATGTATAAATGTATTTTAAACTAAAAGTAACTGCTTTTAAACTAGCCCCAAAATTTATTTTATGTATGTACTTCATTTATGTTATTAGGACCCTTTATTAGGCCAGGGATTTTTTTTTATCGAATTTCTGTTTCGTTTGTATTACTAACTTTAGCCAGATTGAGGCAGATCCGGCTGCCAATTTTCCATAGCGACATCCACGGTGAGTACCCGAAGGGGAATCAACAGAGACGATAATTGATGGATACCCACTTGGAGAGCTCCGAAGGGTCGAAAAAGGGGTTCCGACGGTGACCGCCATTGGCCTTGAACGCCAATCTTGCCACCCTCACGAGATGACAAGGCCAAGGGTGCGGTCCCGTCAGCACACAGCTGATTCGGAGTCCATCACTGCTGCATGTTAACGTCCAGGAGAACCTCGGCCTCCTCCAACATCAACCACGTCATCACCAAATACGAGGCGTTCATGGAATTTCAGAATTATAAACTAATACTAATAAACACACGAGAGACGTAGAATACTGCTGTATCATTACTCACCAGAAAATCACGTAGAAGTTACTTCCTGGGCCCGTATTTGTACAATACAAAAAATATATTATATAAACATTAGTCATTTAAAGTTTTTACAACAAACTTTTAGCACTGTTATTAAAATTTCTTCATTTTCGTCATAAAATTGGGCAAAAAACATAAACTTTTTTTACCTCTATGTGAGTTTAGTAGTATTTTTATATTTAAAAACTACTCAAGTTTCAGAATTTAGTTACAGAATCTCATTTAATGATCGTCATGAATAATTTCTACACAATGTCAAAAATGAAAGTCTACTTTTTCTACATTTTGGATTATCTTTGGTAGGTTGTGAAAGATATTGAGTACATTTGTAGATTAAAAAAATTTTGGAAATATTTTTGATTTTCTTCTATAGTCCTATGTCAACTATTGACACATCTTGTGTGATGAAGTAATATTGTTGAAGTGATTAAAAAGAAAAGTTATTTTTGATTAGGACGTAATAATTTTTCATCTCCGAGTTACACTCAAAAATTATTTAATTTTATTATGCTGAAAAATAGATACTCATAAACGTATACCTCATAAAATAAATGTACGCGATGGCGATCGAAGATTATCCCCTAATCATTGAATATACCTTTATCTTAATGGAAAAACGTTAGAAAACAGGAAGTAGCTGAAGCTCATGCGCAGATACTTAACCGTTAAAAGATACTTAACTCTTGAAGACAATTATGATATAAAATGTTTGGTTTCGAACAATGTAAAGATCTTCAAGTGATAAGGGAATGTTAGCACAGCCAGCTCTGTTTCCTGCTTCTGTTCCTCGCCAGAACGATCTGGAATGATTTGATTATCTTTGGCCGATGCACGATGATGCCTGGAGTTACATAACGTAAAACCTTTCTGGTCGTGTACCGGGAACCTACCTTAATGGGATATAAAGCAATGGATATCTTAATCTATTTAAATGATGGAACAATAGCTGATTGACATCTTCAGAAGCAGTGTATATTTTTTAATCTTGTTATCAAGTTACTTATTTAGGCGTATTTAGGCTAATTTTTTTATTTATAAAACAAAAAAATTAAACAATAAGTGTAGAGGGAATGCGTGTAGCGAAAGCATGTAGCGAAAATGCGAAACCACGAAATGCACTTCCACTAGTGTTGCAGTAATATCTAAATATAATAATTCGAATTCAAGGTTAATGTAACAGTAAATTTATTAATAAATCATTTTTTCAATAAAAGTACCATTATTTGGTTAGTTATTACCTATGTAGGATTATATTTATGTTAGTCAGTCTCATCTAGCGAGAATCCTAACCACAAGACCAACAAGCTACTCATACATTGGTTTTTATGGTCTACGTAAAGGCACTCCTCATGACTCTAAGGTATATTTGAATATCATATGTCGCCGGGTACGGACCCCTAATAACCATATCATTTTATGTAACAGATAATAAGAAGTACAAGTATATTATTATGTAACAGATAATAAGAAGTACAAGGATATTATATTCGAGCATTACGCGGGTTATCAAACTAAATAAATACACATACAGATTTATTGATGATTGCTAAACCAAAAAATAAACCCAGCACTTCTATCTATCTAACATTATAAAAGTTAACGGATTTACTATTCTGACTTATTATAATGCTACATATTATCGTAATTGCAGCTTATACCTCTCCAACAGTCGACCTAGTTATGTAAAGGAAAATATTAAAATAAAATATTTGAATATTTATTTAACTTTAATTTATGCACATTATTATTGATGGTGGAAGTTTGAATTGCTGTAGGGGATTAAAGTCAGTTCTACGTAAGGCACAAAATCATTTACCTAAAGGACGATGGCCACTAAAATATGGCTAATGAAATGTAAGTATGAATTATTTAATATACAGGATGTAACAGAGCTAGAAGACACTACTGTGAAGGTAAATCTCTACGTAAATTATGAGTTGAAAAAGGTTTAAGCTACTTAGGTATATCAATAGTTATGAAGATGTCACTTCAAATTTTGCGTTTTTTTTTTCAATATATGATTTTACTGTGAAACGTTGTATTTTCATTATAGTAGTATATAAAGAATTAACCTTGCAAAAAAAATCAACTTTCTGTAAGGTTTGAATAATTCTATTTAACTTGTGTTAGCGAATAAATTTTTAATATTCGATATCAGCTATTTTAATGATAGTTTGACATTTTACAAGAAATAAGTCAGAAATATTGAAAAAAAAAGTAAAACTTGAAGTAGCTTATCTCCTTATCTTTTGATATGACTATATTGTTGCTCAAAATTCTTGGACTTTTAGTTTAGATACAAATCCACCTGTAAGGTATTGTGGATTAGCTCTGTTGCACTCTGTATATGACCAGAATAATGCTGACATTGAAATGACAGTTTATACTGAATAGTCTACTAATATATGTAAATAAAAGTCTTGTTAGGACAAGGCTGAACCTATCAGACGAGATACCAAATGTATCTCACAAAAAAAAATGTAATCTTCTTATTATTGTTATAGTTTGATAACTTGCCGTTATTTTCTACCCTTATATAAAATGCTGTAAAAATGCAATAAAATTTATCGATAACTTCGTTGGAGTTGAGTAGATGCGTAAATATGAATATACAATTGAGCTCTATTCGAGTAGACGTGTAAATATGAATATACAAGTTAGCTCTATTCGAGTACATGCGTAAATATGAATATACAATTGAGCTCTATTCGAGTAGACGCATAAATATGAATATAGAATTGAGCTCTATTCCAGTGGAATAATACCAATAATTTCTGTTCTGAAACGAAAATGTCGCTTCTTTATTTTTTACACACGTTATACCATTTAAGGTCTTTGAAATTTAGTATTAAGATTCCCACTACATATAGTTATATCGCATGTACACGGGTGAGTCTTGTTCTGTAGACTCGTATCATAAGGGTCAGGTCTAGGTCTCGAAAGGTCTCGAAGTTCAGAGTTGAGCTCGGAGCGAGCTATGATTCTTCACAATTTTTTTACACGGAGTAGAATGATGAAACTATCACATACCGAACTTTACTGAAAAATCTGAGATGAAAGTTCAAAGTATCGTGCTTGTACAAGCACCGTTTGACGCAAACCTTTTGAATGGATCAAATTGCAAATAATGGCAAACTTGAATCATTTTTCAAAATAAAAATCAATGCATTTGTTGTATTTTCCGTCAATAATATAGGGAATATTTTTTGGCATTAATTTTAAGAAATCATTTAATTTTTTTTATGTATTTATAAATTGCATTACTGAAGAAAAATAAAATACTTAGATGTACATACGCTAAATATTCAGTTAGATGGAGTCAATTTTTGATGTTCTTTATGTGTAAAACAATTTTTTATATGTAAAACACAGAAATACGATGGGTTAAAACATGAAAAAAATTTTTGGTTGTAAAATTTATTTTTATATATCCATGATGATAATAATATCCATAAGGCAAATATAGTCATTATTTTCCAAAAATAATATTCAATGATTTTGAAATTTTGTTGGCCAATAGGTAGCTTTAAATATACTTGTACGTACGTTGGTTGTACCTAACTATGTATATAGATATTTTATGTAAGATAAATACATATAAAAATAATTCATTAAATAATTTCCAATTAAAAAATATGGATGCCTCCAGTAACAAATGATGGTTTAGTCAAATAAACTATTTTAATAATCAGTTAGTTTACTATCCATCTTAATTTTTCATTTTTTTGTGCTAACGTATTTTAAATACATAATACTCTTTTGGAATATTTATTTGGTATATTTCTGGTATCGACACTGATGTATTAAAATGAAGCCTGGATCTGGCAGAAGAAGAACGAAAGTAGACTCAATGCAGTAGAGATGGGATCTCTTAGACATATGTGTTCCAAATCCATTTATGATAGAAAAAAGGATGAAGATATAAGAAATTAATGTAAAGCTGATCTTAGCATAGCTCTTAGAATTAAAACAGGGTCGCTCAGGTGGTTTGGGCATGTTGAGCGAATGAATGAGGAAATAATGGTAAGGAAGATATATAATGCAAGTGATGACGGCGCCAGAAAAAGAAGGCGACAGCGGAAGACGTGGCCTGAGAAGATTAACATGATACTGGAAGATGGTCCTGTTAGAAGTCTCAACAACCGTCAAGCTTGCATACGAAGATGTATGAATGTGGATGAGGCGAGAGTTGTATGTCAGGAAAGAAGAGTATGGCGCTATATCCTCTCTACCTACCACCACGAGGAAACGACGTGGTAGTAAGTAAGTAAGTAAGAATATTTAAAAAAACAAAGATAGATTAAAACACAATATTTGTAAGACCACTTTATTTTACTTTCTACATTTTGAGATACACACACACTAGTTAAGACTGTAAAAATATATTCAAAAATTCTTTATAATATTATCGTATACATATAAATCAAACATATATTTGAAAATTAATAATTTAAATTATATTGATTACCGCCTATATGTTGGGTATATGCCTTGGGTATACGCGTGTTTTAAAATATATTAGGTGTATTATACGTTTGCTTGCGCATTGAGTTGAGGGGTCAGCACCGTTTTGTACTTACGCCCTAGCTCATGTAGCACGGTAAGTACCCGCGGCACGCCGTCGCTTCTTTTGCAATAGGCGATTAAGTGCTACAAGCACACCTTTGACCCTGTCTACACCGCGCCAACTAATAGCAAACTAGTAAACCACCCACTCGGAGGTCGCCGTACTCATCATCGGAGGCGAGGATAAAATTCCGCCTTTTTTATTTTTACATTTTATTGTTTAAAGCACAATGTTTTTTATTATAATTTCAAGTCAGAAATTGATATATTACAACAAATATTTTAGTTTTTTTTTTGCTTTGAACCTTTTAAATATCAAGATTGAGAAAAATCGTAAAAATGTTAAAATATAATAAATAATAAAAATACATATTCCAAGGCACTACTCAGACCTTCAAACTGAGAATAAATCTATCTGTAGCCTATATTAATACATACTGATTAAATAAACAAACTTTCATAAAGATTTTTTGATTATATACATACTTACTTATAAACATCAACTTTACAATTAGGTGAAACTGTGCATAAAGTATCTACGCCTAATATTGTGAAGATATATTTTTTTATATTCTTCTCTTTTAATGTAACGGCAAAAGTGTATTTTTGTTAGATTTTTATCTTTAGAATTAAAGCGGTAATATAAAATAATTTATGTATATATACATAGGTAGAAATTCGTTTGAAAAAGAATAAATGTGGATATTACTGATGGAGTCTTAGAAATAGATAAATGGTATAGCCGAACTTATCAAAGCATCGAAAAGGCAAATAATAAAAAAGATTATTGAAGATCCCACAACGTAATTGGAATATATTCAGAATTATAGTATGAAGTTGCCCCTTCCCAACGTATTATTCAGTATATACTTTTAGTATATACATACAGTATATACATACAGTATATACAGAATGAATGAATACCTTGGTAAATCGATTCCTAAATATGAAAAGGTAGGTTTTGAAAGGTTTCAATATGTCAATGTAGAACCAAAGCTTTTAAGAAGCAACATTGAAGTCCTGGATTTACAACCCATTAAAAATATGTGTTTATTTAGAAGGAATATAGGTACGTGCACAATACAGTAAATAAATAATTACCGTACTACGCATATTCAAAATTATGCATTAAATATTAAGTGGAAATTCAGAAACTTTTTCCCAGTTCATATTTATAAAAATTATTTTTAAATATGAATAATATTTTTTTACCTTCCTTTCTTCCCGGGTCTGCCACCTTGCCATAGAATGTACAATAAATAATGAAACCAGAATGGATGAGACCTTTTGACTTCCGTCTATATCTGTAGCGAGAGCTAATCTCTTGGGCAATGGACCACTCAATCTTGATCAACAGCATCCGATCCGTCGGACGTGAGACTGCGCTGAGGAAAATTGAGAGAAAAGTACATGGCCCATCAATAAAAAATTCCCATTGAGAACAATAACATATTAGCTACTTTTATATGATGGTTGCATTTTTTCTGATGAACATCTGTAAAATTACTTGAATTATAAAAGTCCATTTAATGTCATGCAATAACTACATTAACGTTTTTTACCATAACAGTAAAAATGAAATGATTTATAAATAATTAAATATAAATTACATATTTATAATGTCAAATCAGTTATTTCTCCAACATGCACAATATTTACGTTTTGCGGATTTCATTCAGAAAATAATTATGTATGTTTCAATAAATCTTCTTGAATAAAATCGGACTTGACACCATATTAAATAAGTAAGTACTCACGCATACTTAATATCTTTAAAAAACCACAAAATAAAAATGTGCACATAACTTTGTATAATTTTTTTTATACTTCTTTTTTTTACAACTCTATTTCTCTTTTCCCAGGATAGTAAAGTTTTTATAATATATCGAACTAACCGTTACGCCGTTTCCACGGAAGGGTACGCAGAGAATATACCACTCTCTTCTTTCCTGACAGTATTTTTTCCTCATTCATCTTCTTATGCACGCTCTTCAGTTGTTGAAGCTTTCAACATTGCCATCCTCCAACATTTGGTCTATTTGGTCACGCCAGGTCTTCAGCGTTTCTTTCTTTATTCTATATACTACGCTACAACTAGCATTACATTCACATTCGCTACGAAATCCTAAGATAAAATGGACGAGAGGTGCATATTATGTACGTGTAAAGTTTGTATTATAAATATCATTTGTCAAATATCAATTTTTGTATAATCATAGTGGAAATATTGACTATAATGAAATATTTGGACACTTTGTATAAAGAAATCAGCAGATGTGTGTGAAATTTATATACACACACAAATTTTTATCGGAATACTTAATTATTTCCATTCGCGAATAACCCCGTTATTTCACATGGTTATTATTTTATGGAGTATGCAATATTTTAATGAGCACATCATAAGGAATAGCAAGTCAATTTTTTTTATTATACCCTTTGAAATAGATAATATATCTGTAAGCACAATATATTATTAGTATATACGTATTCTACTATTTTCGCTATTTTTCTGAGGTTGAAGCTTCTTATGTTGGCAAATTAACTGTACATTTTTATACAAATTTAAGTATTAGTATGTCTGTTTACTGAGGATCCAGTTGCGTCTCTGAGCTTTTACGCCTGAAATTTTCGAAGGTAGTCATGGTATTTTTTTCACGGCAGGTTGTCAAGCTCATGACATATCCCAAGGCTTCTCTTGATGCCGAGGTTCTGCTCGCTTGTCTGCCCGAGCGAGAGATTAGTGTGTCACAGAATGCGAAAAAAATATCTCAGATTCGATGAACCGGTATGATGGATTACAAAATTGTTGACATTTGAATATTTATGTAAGTGTCCAACACTTTGCACGCTCAGAATTGGGACACAAAGGTATTCCACTGGGAATAAATATATTATTTTTTTATTTAAATTTAGACACGGCGCTTAGATAAAATCGTTAATCAACTAGTTAAAAAACCATTGTTGACGTGTAATATGCAATGAATTATTGACTGCACCTTACAAACCGTTGTTAACACATATATAAAATTTGTCATTGACGGCACGTTATGTTTATCCTATTGTAATGTGAGTAATTTGCTTTAGTATAAAGTAGCATGACTTACGCGTACTCAGTAGGTATCTACATAATAATAATAACTCTTGGGTACGGAAGATTTCCAATTGAAGCAACAATTGTAATAGAAGAAAACTCAAAAGTTAGTTACGATTTTAGGAGATCGCAATTTATTCCAAAAATGTATTACTTCGTTTTTCTTTCGATATTTAGGAAACCAGTAAGAATTCAAATAGATGCGTTTATAGAACACGATCCTGGGGGATATTAATACGTACTATCTATTCTATCTGAATATATTTTTCTGAATTGGGCACATGAAGGCCCCCGATATTTATGTATAATCTTTTGAAAGTTTTTTACGTTCTATTGTTTTAACGTTCCGCGTTTTTTATTTTAAATAATTTGATAATAAAATATGCCTACTTCTAAAAATAGCCCTTTTAAATATGCTGATTTCCTTTGTCATATTTTTAAAAATCAATTATAACATTTAATATCTATAAATAAAAATGTAGATGTTCGTTTGTACAAAATCGATAATCTCTGAAAGTTCTACACCGATTGCTTTGAAATTTGGCACAACGTTGTATTCGATTACGAGAATGTTTTTGTATACCTTATTTTTTTCATATACCTATTATTAATTTATATAAATAAAAATGTAAATTTTGGATTGTCCAAAATCCTAAAGTTCTTTTTGACATAATGTTGCATTCGAATTCGCACAAATTATTTGAAAAAATAATTTTGCAATATTGATAAATATTTATATTAGGTCCTTACATATGAAATTGACGTTTAGTATGGGAGGAACATAAAGTCGATTTTTTTTTATTATAATATATTTATTTAATCAAAGTATGTACCATTGCTATCTATGCACTTTTGCCATCTCATAGGTAGTTCATCGATCCCTTTACTAAAAAAACCATTCGGAAGGGAATCAATAAAATCTTTGAAGGCGGTTTGGACTGCCCCATCGGAGTTGAATTTTTTCCTTTGCAAGAAGTTATCCAAATTTCGAAAAAAATGGTAATCTGTTGGGGCAAGGTCCGGAGAGTACGGTGGATGTCTTAGACATTCCAATTGAAGCTCCTCTAATTTGGTAGCCGTCTGTTGTGCAGTGTGTGGTCTAGCGTTATCATGAAGCAGCAGTGGCCTAGAGCGATTAACCAGCCTCGGTTGTTTAGCAGCTAGCTTTTCCATCATGGTTTGCAGTTGCTGACAATAGACATCTGCCGTAATCGTCTGGCCAGACTTAAGAAAGCTGTAGTGAACGACACCAGCACTAGTCCACCAAACGCTCACAAGTAACTCGCGTTTGTTGATTTGCTTCACTCAATTCGTGAGGTACCCACCTTTCAAGCTTTTTCACCTTACCAATTTGCTTCAAGTGGATTAAAACAGTTTTATCACTAACACCGCAGCCTGCAGCTAACTCGGATGTGGTTTGCGATGGATCCACTTCCACAATAGCCTTCAATTCTTCATTATCAACTTTGGTCTCCGGCCGTCCACGGGGCTTGTTCTGCAGGTCGAAATTTCCAGAACGAAAACGTTGGAACCAAAAACGCACTGTGTTTTCTTTTGCGGCACCGTCGCCATACACATCATTAATCCTTCGAGCCGTTTCTGCAGCACTGGTGCCACGGTGGAACTCGTACTCGTAAATAACGCGATATTTCAAGTTTTTCATTTTGTAAACTGAGTCTCGCAAAGAAAAAAACAATTAAGGAAAAATCAAATGAATTATAATTTTCAAAACACAAATACATGAGCAAATAGCTGTAAAAATTTGGATTTGGAATTCCTAACCAAAGAGAAGATATTTGAGATCAAATTTGCCAGTACGGTAAAACGTCAATTTCATATGTAAGGACCTAATATAAAACATTTTTCAAATTCAAATTTGAAAAACATTCGATTGTCTTTACTTAAATAAAACGTTTGAACTGATGAGAAAGTGCAGCCAGTCGTATCGCGATATCTATATCTATAAAACTCAATGTCTGTCTTTCTGACTGTCTGTATGTTCTCTATACAAATCTATACCGTTTGTCCGATTCGACTCAAATTTTGCATACTTATGCTTTGAGACCCGGCGGGTAACATAGGTGATATTTCCCCTTTCCTTTTTTAACCCTTTCCTTCCTTCTGATCTATTTTCAATGCAAATCTGTACCGTTCGACGGATCGGACTCTGGAATCGGAATTTGGAGACATATTCTTTAGAACACGGCGGGTAACACGAGCGACATTTCCTTCCTCCCCTTTTATCCCCTTCTCTATATATTTCCATTGCAAATTTATACCGTTCGACCGATCGGACTCAAAATTTGCAAACTTATTCTTTAGAAACTGGCAGGTAACAAAAGCGACTTTTCTTCCTCCCTTTTACCCCACCCCCTCCCTTTTTTTTCAATTTTTTTGCACAAATCTACGCCGTATGACCGATCTCACCCAGATTTTTCACACTTATATTTCAAGACCCAGCGAGTAATAAAGACAACTTTTCCCCCCTCCCTTCTAACCCCATCTACATACCTAATTTATTTTTTGTACAAATCTAAAATATTTGCCGATCTGCTCCAAATTTTGTATTCTCATTCTTTAGTTCACGGCGGAATATATAGGTCACAATTCCTTCCTGGACATCCCATCCATCCCAATCTAGATTAAATGGATCCTTCTTTTATTATTAGAGACTGCGAAACAATGAAACCTTTGTGTCCCCCCACAAAGTTATGTTTAACTTAATTCGCGCATTTTTTTATATACCTATATCGTTTTTATATACCTACCATTATACGAATAATCACATACCTGACAGGTAAAAAGATGCTTATTTTGAAAAGCAGCAAAATTGAATACCCACAAGCATTGTAAAATTAAACATATTTGAAACGTGTGCTTTCTCTTTTCTTTCGTTTACTTTACAAAACTGAGCCACAGCAAGGCGTGGCCGGGTACAGCTAGTATATTAATAAAAACACTTTGATGGGGAGTTGCAATTTATATACATTATAGTAATATAATATTTGAAAAAAAAAACGATGTAGCAATTATAAAACCCTGTCAAAAAAATCTGATAAGAATCCGAAATATTATTATTACCACGCCACGTTAACCATTAAAATTACGACAAATTTAAGACTTAAGGGGGGGGTAAGGTTAATTCGTACAAAAAAAGGCATGTTTTTGTGAATTTTTTGTGACGACACAGTTAAAACCTTTTTATTAAAACCTTTACTTTTACTTTTTATTAATGGTACATTAAAGTATGACATTTGAGGAATATTATGTAAAATTTTCAAGACAAATTATTAATAAATACGGCAATGGCAGCAATTATTCGGACGTGTCTCGGAAAAAAGGAGAATTGCGGTGTCCATCGTAACTTGGTACTAGATCATCTGAAATCAAAAAATCAAAGTTCATTCGTTAGATAATAGGTTTTCCCAGGTAACACTGGGAGGATTTTTTGAAATTTCAATTTTTCAATTTTTTGGAACACTTTGAAGGGAAAAACGCTATTTTTTGCGAAAAATATCGAATAATTTGTTATTAAAAAATAAAAATTAATAACAAATTTGAAAAAACTCTGCAGCGTTACCTCGTAAATTATGTACAGAAATAGTGTTCAAAATTTCAAAAGGATCGGTGCAGTAGTTTTGAAGTTATGATGGACACCGACTTTGAAAACGTGAGATGTGGGGAAAACGCTTTAAAGTTTTGCACACTGTAAAATTCAAAATAAAACTCAACACTTATTTTATACTTACACATAATCGTCGATGCCATGTTCACACAGCAAAGAGCTTTCATCATCAGTGAGCGCGTCTCTTAGCTGCCCGAGCAGGTATAGAAAATCAGTCTGAGTATCGCTCAAATGTTCATAATTTCGTCAATTTTGCTCCGATCGACTTGAAATTTAGACACAATATTTTTGCGATGTTATACATTCATTTAAAATTAAAAAAAAAAATGCAAAAAAGAAAGTTTAAAACCTTACCCCCCCCCTTAAATATATACATATATAAGCTATTTTAAATGAGATATAAATTATTACCATTATTCGTTATTAATTTTGCGTTCATATCCCAGTGATAACTAAGAACATTAGATTTTTTGGTCAACTTCGTCATATACCTATTATCAGCTGTTTTCTATCCATTGCTTGATAAAAGCACCCCCTCTCTCCCTCCAAGAATTAAACATTTTAGTTTACATATTGTTTTGAGCCGCGTTATTTTATTATTTTAAATGTTATTTTTCCGCAGAATTCGATTATTTTTCAGATGTTAGTACTTTCACAACTGAAAATACCAAAATTTTAAAAACTGTGGGTACTACTGAATAACTGCATTAATTTGTCATTCGTGCATTTTTGTGAACCACGCTTAATTTTTGCGTACATATGCAGTTTGTATTTGATTCAACATTATTATAATGGCTACCATAAACGACATAGAAATATACAAAAATCGGTGAAAACACTGATAAAAAACAAACCCTTTCCCATCCACGCCCCATTCTTCCGCCAGAATACTCATAGGAAAATGATGGAGTTCTGTTTTCTCGGAATTTTAATACTTAGTGAAAATAACCTAACGTGTAGTGAAAAGTTATGTTGCACCACAAACATATTGCCATATATTATTAATTTAAAAGTTCGGCTCTTATGCCACCGTTAAACAACAAATTAAATGTATTTTATCTGTATGTAGCAGACCTCATCATGGAAGTTCATCAGTCGAGGAAACAATGCCGCTGATGCGTGACCATTTAAGGACACCCTGTTGTCATTCTCTTAAATGCCTACCTAAAATCGCTTAACCCTTTGAATGCCAATATGATATGAATTTTTATTATATTTTAGTATTTTAAATGCCAATCTTATTGAGAAATACTGATGTGAAACAAATTAATTTACATGTACAAAAAAATTAATAGTGTAGGTACAATAATATGGATAATATAAAAATAAACCAGAGAAAAAATTTGACTAAAGTTATCAATTTAATTTAATTAATGAAAGATTCTAAAATATTAATTAAAATACATATTAAATAGTTTCTGTGATCAATTTCTTTAATTTTTCACTTTAATTAATCACGTAATTTTCTTAAATCACTTAACTTTCTTTAATTAATCACATAAAACCCACATAAAAAAAAATACAAAATAATGTTCTATTATTTTACATATAATATTTAGGGAAAAAATGGTAAGGAGAAAACCGTTTATTCTGAATAAATCTCCATCAATCTGAATCTGAATGACACTGAACTCAAAAATGCATTTTTGGTATTGTAATTAGATTTTTGTGTTATTAAGCCATCAATTTATCTTTTTATGTTTCAAACCTTTGAATGGAGGATATACATAAATTAAAAACACATACGGGATAGACGTGGAGTAATCATACTATTTTATTTAAATTAAAAATTTGAAACGTATTTTTTTTCATAACATGTTTTTAGCAACACGTAGACTGAAAATGCGTATATTTTTTTTACAAATCAAAGAGTGGAATTCGTCTCAGATCCTTGAGTGATATTGCGCTGAAAGTATTTGCATCTCTGGCAGCAACACTCGCGGCGAAACGGTTAATAAAAAATCGTGTCCGGGCGAGAAGTCGGATGAGATCTCCGCATTCGGTAGCTCAAACGACGACAAGTGTTGGCAGGATATCACCGCGAGGATCAACGGAGACAGAAGAATGGCTGGTCCTGTGTCATGTCGCGGTTAATTGCCCTGCCGGCCCTGTCGTGCGAGGGTAATCAGGGTCGATCCGGGCTTGTGTTTATGGGTTAACTTCATGCGCCCTGACTTAATGGCGTTCGTGTTGACATCCAGATCTCCGTCGGATGTGTCTGTTAGGGTGAAATGGCGCGCAATTTTGTGCATTAAAAGACCATATACGTATATAATGTATTGTTTGGGCATCCTCCTGTCCTCGAAAGAAGACGGAGATGCAAAACGCAGATTTTTACAGACAGCTGAGGCGGACAGCACTTCTTTTGGTAGCTGTAAAGGCCAATAATCCATTATGAGATCAGAAGACTTGTACTTCCAGGACGAGGTGGAATTTTCTGCGGGCCACTGCTTCGCATAGCATCATCTTCATATGGTCAAACCATTTGCTACCATGTATACATATATATACTCAAAAATATGTGACATAAATTGAAAATTCTGGATTTAAATTAATAATTGGATCGTTCAAATTACTAGTAGGCATCTGGCTAATTAATCAACGAAATATGAAAATGGTCACCGTCTTCAAACAAAATAAGATTTGATTTTGATAACTATGATTCTTCTTCTTCTTCTTCTTTTTCTACCCCTTATCCTATTGGGTCGGGGTCCTTCCACCGCATAGAAGGTTACAACTCTTCTTATCCTGGATAGCGCTCTCCACGTCAGCCCAATTTTTTTGCAACCTCGCTTTGCAGAAGTCCTTCAACTGTTTTCGCCAGCTCCTCCTAGGACGGCCCCTTGATCTTCTGCCTTCTGGTCTTGCCTGGAATATCCACTTTAGCAGTCTATCTGCCGGCATCCGCAAGATATGTCCCAGCCACCGTAGCTGCGATTTCTCAGATAATTAGGTTAATTAATAATAATGTAAAAATTATAAACTTTTCAAAGCAAGAAAACACTTTGTGGCTTGACATTATAAGACATTTAAGAATAAATTAAATACTTTGTTTGAAACCACTTTATTGCTATATGTTTGTCAACTAGTTTCGGTTGGTCTCAACCTTCTTCAGGACAATTATAATATAGACTATCGTTATTATACAAAATTTCATGTGTTTATTTTTTGTTAATACTTTACTTTTGTTTATGTAAAATAAAAAATAATCAAGTGTTTATTTCACTGTCTATTGATATGGGCTTTTCGGGTAATGTTAGATGTAGGTATACGCTGTGTTTATCTTATAGGATAAAATAAATAAAAATATTCCATTAATTTCCCTTATTTTTTATCATATAATATAAAATAAAAAAAGTATTCGATTAATTTCCAGTATTGTTTTGTATAACGAAGTGATACTATCTATTTATTATAAACAAAAAGTGCAACCTCTAATGCCAATGATTAACAATCAAGAAAAACGCCTTGTAAATACCGGATATGGCTGTAATATCGTTGATAAAATCAGATAAATCGCTTTTGATATGTTTAAAATAATATTACCTCATTTAAAACAGATACCTGCCACAATGGACTTTTTATAAACGCGGTGAGATTGGGCAGTACCTGCTTCTAAATTCTTCATTTCTTATTACGACCTCGTATTTGATAACACTTATTTATACGAATATGCTTAACCATTTTTTTGAGCTCATTGTGTTATTAGTTTAATTTAAAACTAGTAGAAAACAATCGCATTTCGTCGATTGCTGTTGCTAGACCCAGCGGGTGGCCAAACTGATTGTTAAACGGCTATTACCTGTAAAGAGAAAAAAAAAATTACACGTAATTTATATTTTGTCTCCCTCATTATGTTATACGTGCATTTCTTTGTATTTATTGTTTAGTTTTTAATAGTGTCCCGATGAAGCTAGATTAAAGCGAAACCGTTTGGCACATTAACGAATAAATAGTGGTTTTATACTAAGTTAACGTGTTTTATTTATTTAATATGTCAAACCACAAAGTGATTGCTTTATAACAGAATATTTAAAAAAAAATAGATGAATTATTTAGAAATATGTTTTTCTCGGGAAAAACCGCCAATTTTATCACAGAAACCATTTATGAGTACGAAAAAATTGAGTCTTATAGGTATAAGGAGTATTTTGTATCTCTTCTAGCACTCTCTATGATTAATTCAAATTGATTATTTTTAAATATCACACATGTTCTAAAAATTGCACTTTCAATATTTTTTCACTGAAAAAAATTTATTATTAATTATCGATGAAAGGAAAAACTTCTCTCGTAAAAGTAAAGAATAATTGTGAGTAATTAAATCATTAATGATATACATCTACGAAAAGTACATTTATCCTGCTCGGACTCGAAGGATAATCAAAATCAGTCCGTCAATTCATCTTTAACGAAATAATTTTTACAGTTCTTAAAATATTTCAAATTTAGGATTAAACATACCACTAGTTATATCTATTGATGGTTAATTTGTAAAAGGATGCATTGCCAAACATGGATCTGAGAGATTTTTTTGCAACTTTCGATATATATCTCCTATAGGCAATACTGAGTCCGACGAGGTTAAGACTTTTTTGTAACAATTCATATGAAATACTCTCCTCCTCCAATACAAAACTAAAAAATAAATGTTTTCTTTTTCAGAAAAAAACTGACTTATTTAAAAAAAATACGCTTATTTTGTAGGTTAAGCCAAACTTCAAACTGTCCTCCCGAATTTTTTTTTTAAATTTTTGACAAATATGCTTTAAGTAAGAAATATTGACAAATATGCTTAAATATTGGTGTTCATATGGATAACAAATATTTTTGGTGGCCTCATCTGAATAAGAACCTTATTTTATATTTAGTGCACTCCAAACGTATTCATCACAATTAAGTGTCTTCTGAAAGGTATATATTAAAGCAAAAAATTCAAAGATTTTAAATAACATTAAAATATTAATTCTTTGTTAACTTTGTCTTCCAGAAGACTGGGCGTCAGTCTGATTGCACATTTTGCAACAGACAGAAAATTAGTGAACACTGCTCCATAAGATGTTATCTGCTTTGGTTGTCCGAAGCTTGTGGACATTCTCTTTAGCCCAAGGCACCACTGATCGCGATAAGGACATCGCAGATCTGAAATCAGAACCGCTTATCTATGTATAATTTCTATTTTTTATGCAACAGTGTACGTCTATTTCGTAGACTAATAATTGTTCATCGGCCTAAGCAGATCCTTGAGTCCGCCCGGTGTTCATTTCATCATCCGAACCACTTGATGCCATTTAATTTATCTTTCTCATCTTATCTCTTACTCTTACTGAGTGACCTGCTAAATAAAAGCATTCGATAAACATGTTACTTTTTTTGAATTTATTAAAATGATTTAATTATTGAAGCTTTGCATTCATTACATGTACCGTATGCCTAGTTAAGGCCAATGCATATTAGATATATTTTAAGATAAATTCTCCTAAAATTCTATTAATATATAATCATTTGAATGTATGTCACTGATATAATATACCAATTGGTTTGGATCACCGAATACAAAATAAACTATAAACTCAGTGTAAAATATTAAAAGCGATTAGTAATGTTTTTTTATAAATTTATCAATATATATATATATATATATATATATATTTATCATATAAAATGTGATATATTTTTTTATTCAAAATTATGTACATTTTGTAAGACGTACCATATTCGTTTATTGCAAATTGCTAGAAGGGTCTGAGATGGTCCACTGGATTCTGGAAGCATTGCGAAGCATACATTGACTATAAAATGAGAGAGGACTATAGACTATAAAGCCGGGCCATGGCACATTTAGTATTTGCGTTGTTGTGTTAGAGTGCGAATCATAGATGCTAGTGCGATACCATAAACAAGTAACACTCAAGATTAAAGCGAAATAAGTGAGTACTTGAGTACCTGCCGGCAAGCAAGAAATTTTCATGTGTTCCATAAACGGTGATAAATAGTGCGAATAACTAAGTTAGTGCGAATTAAAGAAACAACGGTGTTCCGATTAAATTCGTGTCCAGTGTAGAAAATTTTGAGTATTTTATATGCTTTCTACAGTTATGATCTTGTGACAAAATTTATGAATTATAAATGCTGCTGGTACAAGTTATGGTAATACTTACAATAATTAGAGATCTGTTTTAATGTACATATTAAATATAATTATATTTTCTACAATTTTCTCACGTCTGAAAGGTTTGTGTGGGTGAAAGATCATACAATGTTGCCCATCAAATATTTAATGAGCGTACTGATGATATCGTTATTTTAAATGTCTATGATATCAATATAATGCAAATAGCTATTATTATTTATTGCGTTTCTGTTCCTAGATATTCTCTTTATGATTTTGCCTTGAGTATAGTTGACATGGCCTCTAACCTATGCGTAATCATGATTTACAGTGTCTATTTAAAATGATCAATTTATTTCCATATGATACATAGAGAGAATAAATAGATTATGACTTATTATTTGAGTAATCTGTATCTAATTAAAAAGAATGCACGAAAAAATCCCTTAATTATTTAATTATCAACAAAGGGGCCAATGGTTCATTTCATCCCTTCATTGGAATACAACATATGCTAAAATTAAAATTAAAAGCTCGAATAACATAAATTAAACATATAGGAGATGAATAACTAATTAAAAGTTAATGTGAAAATAAATTTAAAAGGTAACTATTTACAAAAAAGGACCTAGTTATTTATTATATTAAATTTGATATTATCACTTCTAAAATTTCAAATTAATCTAATGTAATTTTTAGTGATACATTTCCCATATATTTATTTTTTGTTTTTGTCAATGTCTATTCTACGAATATAATTTTTAGTATACGTTGTATCCTGATGAGGGGGAATCCTCGGTCCCGAAATGTGTTGATAATTGTTTGTTAATTATATAAATAATGTTACCATAAAGGCACTTTGTAAGTATTGATGAAGTAATCTGTATCAAATAACGTTATGTATTTTACACAAACAAACCTGAAGAAGAGAACATTGTTCTCGAAACATGTAGATTTTATATTTAATAAAGTGGTGAAAATAAAGTGATTTTTGTTTTATTTTAATATATTTCACCTATTAAATGTTTATAGAGTGGTTGTAAAAAAAATATTTTTTTTGATTATTTTGATTTTTCTGTATTTCTTTCATATTGATAAATAATGTATTTTTGTACAGCGCCCTGATGATGGAATGGTAATTTCTGAAACATGTTGGTGAAAAAAAAAACTCACATAAAAGTAGATATATACAAATAAAATAATCTTTTTTTTTGTTTTTCGGAAAAATATTTAGCTGCTACCGGAATTCGAACCATGGATCTACTACTATCGAGGCAGGCGCGTTAATCAATTATGCTATAGTGGCCTCGTACATTTCCGTGAATATATCGACCTTATCTGTAATTGATTTAATTTTTCTGTATGTCTTTCTAATTGATTAATAGATTTGGTTTTAAATTTCATAGAACTCTGTTCTAAAAAAATGCAACTTTACAATAAAAATGTGTTCTTGATCATAATACTCACATTAGATATTTGGATATTGCACGAAATAAATGGAACTACATAAAAACAGTCTCTTAAAATCTGTCATATGTCACGTATGGAGTGGAGACGATGGCCCTTATAAATAAAATGCAACGATCTATGGATGCTAAATGGACTCCCAGAGTTCTGAAGTGGAGACCTTGGGAGAATAAAAGAGGCGTTGGAAGACCTCAAAAGAGATGGGCCGACGATATAGCCGCTGTGGGGGAAATAAATGGCTACAACTAGCAAACAACAAGGAAGGATGGAACGGTATGGAACGCGTCCATCCGTGGAGAGTTGAAGGCTGAAGAAGAAGAAGAAGACACTAGGTCTTCCCTATTATATAAGTTGAAATTCTTGTTCATGAGATTTCCAAGGTTTTCCCATTCTTTTTCTTTATTTCAAGCATAATTTACCGATTGTTAACTCCATTAAATACATATATATCCACTTGTCTATGAGTGATTTTGATTTTATTTAACATATATCTTACTCTTTATGGCATTAAAAGACGATAGGCACAGGTTAAACCAAGTATAATTCATTATTCTCGCCCCAAATATCCACGCAACGAATGGATTATGATACAGTTGATCTATGCAAGTGATCATTAGTTCTGTAAAATATTGTAAACAATTTCAAATAATAATAAACAAAATACAAGTGAAAACTACTGTAATGATGTACATATTATTAAAGTAGTACAAAACGTCAATAAAGGCCATTAGCTTCCAATTTGTTTCGCCGGCATTTCAAAATCGGCCCAAATAACGTAAATGCTGGTGTGCACGAACATATATATTGATTTCATTGTAAATTATGATGCCCCCCCAGTCAGGGACGAATCAAGTTAACACAAAATATAATTATTTCCACTGATGGGGAACGAAAGACGATGTTCGAAATATCTGATACGCGATTTGACTTAGCTATCTTGAAACAAAATATCATATTTGAGATATTTGGTAGTTAATTTGGTGAAGGATATAGGTAACGTGAAATAAAGAAAAAAATATAAATCCGGTAATTTTTATTTATTTATTAGAGACACTAACAGGATAATAGGTATATGATACTCTGATAATAAACATTATAGTGAAGACTAACTATGCCCATTATCCCAATTACAAGTGTCTTCGGCACACTCTAGTAACATGTATATTTGCATTTAAGTATATTTTTTATGTACATTTATGGGTATTGTATATTTGGTGTTTGAATGTAGTGCGATTAGTATTTAATGAATAATTGATTTAATGGATCTACAGGTTCAGGTCGTCGTTTTGAAAATGGATGTTGTATATGAGTGAGTTTTTGAACGAAGATAAGGTATCTGCAAGAATATCAGCATCAATGTTAGGGCATGTAAACAAATTTATAAATCAATTAGAAAAAAACACAGAAAAATCAAATCACCGAAAAAATGTTTTGCCATAAATGTTTTAGAAATTGAAATAGAAAAAGTCAGTTATCATTCTGGATGCAAATACAAATAATTCTAATTGGCTATGATGAAAAATCATTATAGTTTATTTCATCGATTCAATATTTTTTATCGCTATTTTACATTTGCCTGAGGCATATTCTTTTTTTTAACATCTTTTGTAATCGAAAGATTGCACAAGATTATAATGGAAGGCTCGAAACAATAAGATGTATTTACGTGTTTACGTTCGTTAGAAGTTACTCTTTGAAATATATGGTTCATAGCGCATCACTTCTCAGAGCAACACCGCCAAAGTATAACGAAATGCAGAACTATTTGAACGTGAGAAAGCGCGAAACGAATTAGCCGCAAGAACTAACAACTAAAGAGATATCCGCAGATCCCTGTTCTACATCGCCAAAGAAACGGTAATTCAGGGCCACATTGAGCTTTGCAGATACCGATATTAAAAACCATAGGAAGAATTTTTCCAGATGGCGGTAATAAAGTTAAAACTCAGATTTGTATAAAATAACTTAATTTTGTGAAAAATTCCGTCGTAAAATTCAAAAATCTGTTTTAACACGTGTGCTAGTAGTTTAATTCAAGTTAATTAATAATAATTTTTATGTTTTATTATATAACATTTAAATATGTGGGAAGTAACTCAAGCGAAGATTTTGTTCACCTCCTTGATGCGAGATCCGGTACTGGCCCTGGTTGCAGATTGCGTCTGCCCGTGCGACCGGATGGAGACGGTCCTCCTGAGCACGGAGCTCGCCAATTACACCTGTACCGTGTTATTATTTGTATGCGATCAGTCATTACTGTTAGATTATTGGTGCTCCGGACATGATGCGGACTTATGTGGAATGCAATCTATACACCGTGTGGTTTCTTTCAACTGCTACTACACGAGTTCATCTCATGATTTCAACAACCATTGCAGCCATCTTAGCATTGCTTAGACCAGCTTCATCATTATTTTTTACGCTACTTTGCCTCCTTCATCCCTCTGGTTAAGGCTGTAATCACACGAGGTAATGACAATTTTTTATCTACTCCAGTTGTTAACCTTTTCATAATTACAAAGGATTACAGCGGCAATACATAGGAGTCTCAGCATCCTATGTGCAGATCTTCATCAGGTGCAGCAAGAGAAATCTGCCTTACAGTGTGTGAATGAACTTTTCTTTGTATTTAAAGGATTCATACTAACATTAGAATTATATTGTACTATGTGAATGAACATTTTTTTTATGTATACGCGTCATATTTAAATAAGCATTATAATTCAATACTATATATGTGAGGTATAAAAGCAAAGGCAGCAATATCTAAAAAAAAATGTTTTGAATGCAGTCGAGGATTATCGACTAATTTAGAATGTATTGAATTATAGATTTTACGTATCTACCCATTTTAAAATTATGTTTCCTATAAATTTATAGGCTATATTCCCAATAAAATCTCGAATTAAATTCTTTTATTGCTGCCTTTGCCTTTATACCCCACATATTAAAATAATTTGTATAATTTTTTTAGCAGTTTAGTACTTGATGTGAGGTATAATTTTCATCTGTCAATTTACATTCGACCATTAGTAATTAATTGACCTAAGCAATTACCAAGATTGCATTTGATAATTAAGGGCAAGATCGAGGGAAAATGGGATATCGCAGGAAACAGGTCACATGGCTCTGTAATATATGAGAATTGGACAGGAATAAGGACGATGTAAGAGCTGTTTTAAGCCGCTAGAGATATCTACTCTCTAGGAGATGCTAGGAGAAGAAAATTAATACTGTGCCTTTTTTAAAATTATCTATCCATTATAAATTTAAGAAGAAAAAGATGTCAAAGATTTGTAAAATACTGTTAGATCATTTAAATTTTACAATTGAAAACATAATTAAATATTATTTAAATTATTTTGGAGAATATTCTTCACCGGTCAACAAAGAAACTTTTTCCGTTACTCATCCAACAGTACAATGTTCCAATAATGTCAACATCCGTGCTTATGGAAATGAAGTGCACAGAGGATTATTGCAGCAATAAAGTGAGTAGGAGTTTAAAATATATTATTATAAACGAATCAAGATGTAACCATGGCTATTAAAGATGGCTATCGTGTGAACGGATGTCACCGAGATAGCGTAGCATGCTCGTCGCGCGTCGCTCAAAACGAGTAGCTAACATCTATGCAAATCATCTCTTAGATTAAGGAAGCTGCGTCATCTATACTCAACCATGTAGTTATCAGGTATAATAACGTGTATTAAATTTTATTTAAAATTAATGGAATACTAGCTGTAACCCGTTAAAAATGGCAGTACTTTTACATGCCAGTTCCTAAAGAATAAGTATTTACTTATTTATAGTCGACACCCATGAAATAGCAGGTAATAACGACTTTTATCAAAATATTTTAACATTTTTATTTTATTTCCCCTGTCGGCAATTAATGGTACTATTTTAAATCCTGGCGATTGTGCTGGGTGGAACATTACGGATGGATGGAACGTTCGAGTTTTTGTTAAATCTTGTATGTACTATATTTTTAACGGATCACACACATGCGGTAGTAGCAACACCGCTATCGTTGCTGCCTTCGGGTTTGCTGGCCCGGGGCTCAAGCCCCATCTCCGGTCGTTAAATTTCGTTTTTTTAGCCTTGCATTTCATTTTTTAGCCGTGATAAATAGCGGACAGAGAAGACAGATGGACAGACAGACAACGAAATTATTATAATCGGGATCGTATATAATTTGTTAAATAATTATGTTAAATATTAAGGCACGATATTGGTATATTTTTTCCAATATTAAGATCAATTTTTTTTATTCATTCAGTCCATATAAATTTTGTGTATGATCCTTTTTGCATTAACAGACTAATTAATCAACACATCGCTTTTCCGCAGGAGCAGAAAAAAAAATAGAACTCTATTGTATCGCTCTTCTGTTATTGAAGCTTTTAACAGGGCCATCCTCCAATATTTCTTTTCTGGTCTTCCGCGAAAGTCCTCTGTTACTGCTGCTTTCAATACTCGCCCCGTACATTTTTTTAGTATCCATTCCATACTCATTCATTTCACTAGACCAATCCATCTCATTGATCTTTTCTTTATTCTCTATCTACTATACTACAACTAGCGTTACATTAATTTCTAATTCATTCATTCTTCACTCTAACGTATAAATATTTTCTTCAGAAGTGTTTAAGCAATGGCGTTTTCGCCACGTACAGCCTACTTTCATTATTTTTTCCAATTACAGGTCTCACTTCCATACATTCGTTTTCCGATTTTACAGAACGTACAAATTAATCTTTCATACCTGAAGAATATATAAAACCAAAATATTTATTTTTTAATATAGCTCACCTATGTGTCTCAATAATAAACGTCTCGTGAGATATTATTATCTAATTTTGTATTGCATACAAGTTTTTAAGATCATAATAATATTTGTGAGTAATATTTTGAGAATACTCAAAATTCTTATTCTTTCATATCTGGATTGTCTTACAGTTCATTAATAAAATGAGATAACTTAGATTGCACGTTCACATTTTTTGTTCCTTAATCTTCCTTACAATTGATTCCAGGGTCTCTCCTGCTAGATGCTACTTTTCCATTCATTTTTTTTTTTCATCCTAATATTGTGCCCACGATAACTAATTTTTATAGGTTGTCATATTTCCGCATAAAGTTGGCAAAAAAAAGATGTATTTTATATTTATTACCAAAGATACGACTTGTTGTGATGGGGTTTGTAACAGGAATGAGGCATTCGTGCATTGTGTTTTCCATGGAATACAACATTTAACAGCGGTATATTTAGAAGTCGTTTATTTTACGATTTCTGCTTTTGCGAATTGTTCTGGTTCGTTTTATGGTTTAAAAGAGGGTATACATCATTTTAAATAGTACATTTATTAGTTTAGTTAGTAAAAGCATTAGTAAAAGCAAGACCCAGGCTTGATTAAAAATCATTGGTCGACATTTTTTTTTTTAAATAGGGATGCAAACACGGAATACATGTCACATCAATATTGTTACTATTTTTAAACTAAGCTAAATGCTTGTGGTATGAAAATAGGACTTACTTGCTGGTCTGGGGTGAGATTCAAACCCGCGACCTTTGGATCACGAGGCGAGTGCCCTAATTACAAGACCAACAAGTTACTCAAAGGTTGAAAGGGTCACATACTTCATTTTCGAAGGCAAAATACTTCTTTGAAATAATTTTGTATATAATTTAGGTTTTAAATAAATTGTTTAAAACGATCAAAATTATTTTGTCGTGACTTCAGATATTAATATAATTCATAAAAATGTTTTTTTTTGGCCACTTATATATTGAAAATATCAACATGTTTCAGAGCTAATGATTCCTTTGGCAGGATACAATTTATACAGACAAATTTTTGTCTATACTTTAATTTTTTGATTTTTAATTTGTTAGTTTATATTATATTCTGACAAAGGAACCATTGACCCTGAAACATGTTGATATTTTCAATATGAGTATCGAAAACAAAGTATACATTTATTAATTATGTATTGAAAAAAATTATTGCTGTCACAATAGTATTGCGAGGAACTTCCTGCAATTGACTCCATGCATGACTTATTTTATTTATTTAAAATAAATAACATTTCTGAAGATTTTCACTTGTAAAAATTTTCTCTAGATTAGTTCAATGTAACCATTTAATCATATTCTCACTATGTAGTTTCAAAAAATTATGTAGCTTAAAAAGATTAGAAAAATGCATAAATGTACTATGTTCCAACACGTGAATTATTATTACCATTAATCATCTCATGATGAATGAAAACCAAAAAACATATATCAGTTCGATTAAAAACGTTGAATTGCTTTTATAAACAATGAGCAATTTCTCTGATCAATTTGTTGAGCATATTTTCTTTTACAGACATACAAACAGTAATTTTTATGAATTGAATATCGCATCTGCCATTATTATTATTTTTGATTAACAAATTCGGATACAAAATTATTTTTAATACAGCTTTCAGAAAAATACAATGTTTTGTGCTAAGATGAAGTATACACAATATATAGGATTATTTTCAATGCAGTAAGACCAATATTGAAGAGATCAGTTTTCATACAATTATCATTGAATGCCTTGCGTGTGCGGAATATAAAAATATTTTGAATATAGGGTGTTATATTTCTAGGAATATGGAATAGCAAATTCTGTTGGGTGCTCCAAGGATCACGAAAGGAGATTAGATCCAGTTGACTGTAATGTCAGGATCACACCAGTGAATACTTATTTTGTAGCGACCGACTGCGAATGTTTTTAATATTCTAATATCGTATTTCTGCCACTTTTATACTGCGTATTGCTCTAAATCAACAATGTATCGCACATATTTCTTATTATAAATCGACAAAATGATAAGTACTCTGAAATGAAAAGAAGACATTATTGTCACCTGCATTTGCACAAATACCCAACTGCCGAAAACAGGTCATAATTTATTGCTCATTAAACTTCATTTCTTATAACTATTTAATATACACAAACATTCATTTAATTTTCTTATATAGGTATACACTTAAATATACTTTTTAACTGTGCTATTATATATATATATTTTTTGTTACTATCCATGCATATGATTTTTAATATATATTACTTTACTTTCACTATTGCTTTTGTATTATACAATACATACTTATTATCCTCATTTTATATTTTTATACTCAATTAATTAATTAATTAATTTTATAGTATTATAGTATTCTGTTGTATATTTTTATTATTTTTTGTTCTCACTATATTATTCAGCTGCTCATCTCGGCACAGGTTCTTCCTAATGAGATGAGCGGCTCCATCTCCTATGTCATGTAACAAGATGAAGATAAATAAATAATAAATAAAATTAAAATTAAAATGTTATGACTATATAAGTTCATTAAACAATATTTTCGAGTAATACATTGTTCCGAGTGGTGATAGATCGTAATGGTCCCTAAAAGAGCCATCGCATCGGTGCGAAGAAGGTAAATCATATCAAATGGCACACGGTACAGCCCGCATGAAACGGTAGCGATCGTTAGCGCTAACGACGCCGCTATAGCGACGCGTTTAACGGATAACGAGGGCGGCCCCGCGTGATGGAATGTGGCTGCTTGGCCTGCTGCACGCGTATCCCCGAATAATCGCCGGACATTAATTTCATATCGCCTGTAAAGGGCAAACTCTATAGCTTCATCGCTCCAATCTCGTACACCTGATTTGTTTTACCGTAATATTTGATTGAAAAATTACATTTGCCTACTTTGGTTTCAAAATATAAGACGCATTTGTATCTGAAATTGATGGTGTAGCACAAAGCTTATATATACACTACAATATGTTAACATTCTGAAAATTAAAATAATCTTGTTTATGAAGCATCGTGATAATATAAAATTTATTATTAAAGTGTGGACTAAAGATATTGGTAGAAGAGGTATTGGTGCACTTATCTAAATAAATTTGTACTTGAATGTTCATCACTAATTATCTGGTTACATTATTTATCTTTTTTTGTATGAATCACAATAGTACAATTTATTAGAATGATACAATATATTGAATAGCTGGTAGACCGATTATAGAGATCCACAGCATTAACATATTAAAGTCAAAGCGAAACAGAAAGGAACATTGATATTTATCAATACAAGTGGTGAAAACAAAGTTTTTCTTTATTAATTATATGAATAAATAATTACTCATGTTTAGAAGTCTACAGATTTTTCTGTAAAAAACTAATTTAATTGCACGTGCATTTATTATATTATAAAATTTTATTTTTCACCTAGCTACGCCCATGCTGAAAGAAACAATTAACAGTATTTATAATCTACATGCTTGTTTAAATATTATTTATGCACTTGGTTGTAAGAATGCTAATTTTAAATCACTAAACATACTAATTGAATAAAAATTGATACATTAAAGTAATTTCAATCACACAGCATTAGGGCGTTGTTGATTTTAGAGACACACAAACGAACATTTGAATAATATATATTTCTTATGAGTCATAGAACAAGACTATTAAATCTAGTCCGAAAATTTGAACTTTATTGATTTGTATCGAACATAATTTTATCATTTATCTTTTTGCAACTATGCGCAATTGATCATGTTAAAAAATAGATCATGATTAATCGACTTTGTAAAATAGATTACTTAATTTTTCTTATCTATTATTAATTAAGTGTAATTGATTATGCAAAGTTCATTGAAACCGGTTAGGAGTTTGGTTAACACAACACTGATTTACAAAGATTAACGGGGTCGATTTATTACATTTAATAGGTAAATAAAAGTACATTTTCCAGTACAGAAACTGCGAAAATACATATCAATGAATACAATGAACAACTTATATACCTGTTTATTAACTATGAAAAACATAATTATTTTGCTAATATTTTTTAATATTTTCTAAACATGTCCTATATAATGAAAATATTGTGTAGTACTATATTATGATTTGGTACATAGTATATCCATTATTTAACTCACAAAACTATGTTTTTATTTAATTAACCGAAAAAATAGAAATAAAAATTATGCAAAACTTATTTATTGTAGATTTTATATTTCCAAATAAACTTCATTCAATTTATAATATATGGAGTAGCTTGTGGTTAGGATACTCGCCTCGTGATCCAAAGGTCGCAGGTTCGAACCTCACTCCAGACTTGCAAGTTAGTCCTATTTTCATAGACAAGCGTTTAGATTAGTTTCAAAATAGTAAGAATATTGAAGAAGAATTCCGTGTTCGCATCTCTATTTTCTTTTTAAAAAAAATACACAGATATAATGAGTTCCTTGTTTACGTTAATTATTCTAAAAAGTTAATTTAAAGATTTTTTGCCTTTTTGTCGCAATTTTATCAGTTCTTAGTATTGTAAAAATGAGGGGTTATTTTGAAATGCATTATAATTTAAGGAATTTAAAATAACTGTGCCGTATAGAAAATAGCTTATATTCATGTTACTATTTTACAATGATGCCTAAATTAACAATTGTCCGAATTGGTAGCATTATTGAATACCTGGAAATAGCCTTGAAATATTGTGGTGATATACTGCTTGTTACAGTATATTTTAGAAGTCAGCGGTCCCCGCTTAATTCAAAATTGTTTAGTTGGCGCCGAATAATAAACTTTTCTGCCATAATTTATTTTCAAATATCATAGTCTTATAACTATAAATTTAAAAAAGAAATTGAGTTTCTTTACTGTAAAGATTCATTGGTTAAAATTATGTTCGTCTACAGTAAAGATTAATTCCTTTAAATTATAATAATAATCGTCGATAGTCACACTGTGATTATTAGTTGTAATCGCTATATAATAGTTTAAACTATCTGTATTAAATCAATGATCATTTACGCGCCATAAAAACAGTATTAAAAACGGTTAAAAACCGTACCATATCCTGTACAGAATTTCATAAATATGATAATATCTAAATACCTACGATAATGAAATAAATACCAATATATTCATACTTAGATAACTTCTTCAAGGGATTTTATTCCTGACCATCATTGAAATGTCAACATAACAGCAGAACTACCGCGCCAGGGCATTAAAATGTATAAATACCGACAAAAACTTAACGTTTAGAGCCATTCATTTAAATAGCCTGCAGTGCGCACGGCAAGAATGCGCAGTTATGTGGAAGCAAAGATGATCGGACCAGATCCAGTTTATTGAGGATATTACTCCGATCTCGTCTGATACTATCTCGCACATAACCATTCCTTCTTCCTCTTGATGCGCAGCCACAACGAACCGACCCATTAGCAGTACCGTGGCACTTATCCCAAAGACGTCTTTCTACCGGACCACATTACGCATCACACGGTTCATTTTCAAATAAGTGGTATCATACTAACGGCCAACCAGAAAATACAGTACTTACGTCACCAGTTGATACAACTAATAAAAAATATTTTCTATTAGATCAAATTATTTTTAGTGATGAAGATAGGATGTATCCTTTTATACAAGGTGGTCAGTGTTGCCATCGTGTTTGTATCAGGTCAGGTCCACGCTCTGAGTCCCAGGTCAGCAGCCCCGCCCATAGAGAACATCCGATGATGAAGTTGCTTGGATGTTAAGAATGCGAAACTAGATTGTTCATGGGCAGTCTATTGCCTAGTCCGTTCTAGCTGAGATACTTGTCGCTATGCATTATGTAAATATGGAAATAAAGATTAGCGGTAAGCATTAAATTAATTTGATTGCCTAACGAAATGTTTTAAAAATATTGAACATTTTTATTATTTAAGCGAAAATAATATGCGAAAAATGTTTCCTTAAGGAACCGGCCGCAAGGATTGGATAGGTTTTATCTTTGGGTATAAATGTGTTTTTACCTTTAAAACTCTACAAAAATGAGACTCCAGTAAGAATGAATACAAAAGCAAGTGATAAAATTTGACTGCCATTCAGCATTCAAAAAAGATCAAATCTCATGCTTTGTGTGATGCACAAAACAATGAAGATTTTTAATGAATTTACAGAGGAAATAAAAAAGGAACAAAAAATGTTAAATAAGACTTAGATGGGCTATAATTTGATGAATATGATAATATTATTTAATGATTTGGAGTCTCTTCGTGGTGCAATATTTTAATTTATATATTTCAAATATTGTGCGTACGGCAAAAAGTTTAAATAAAAAATATATTTGATAAATATGGTAGAAGAATAAACAGAGAATATATATTTATATTTAAATATTACGAATTATAAATAAAGGATTGTACTTTGCAAATTTCCTCATTTTTACACTTTATATTATTTATTTACATAATTAATAAGAATATACATTAAAAACCAAATTTATTAATCACCCCTAGTGAGGAGGACTAAGAACAAAAATATCAACAATATCATTATACATACATACTATTATATTAAACATGTACAAATTGTATCTAAATAGAACCTAATAAAAAAATATAAAAAATTAGAAAAGATACAGAAAAATTAAGTCCCGGTAGCAGCCGTTTTCGTTGATTTGATTTTTCTATATGTCTTTTCTAATTGATTAATAAATTTGGTTTTTAAAAATTCATAGAACTTTGTTCCGAAATTACAACTTCACAACAAGAATGTGTTCTTTAATTGAATATGCATACCAACATGTTTCGGGTCCAATGGTCCCTTCATCAGGACAAAACGATTATTAGAAAAATAAAAATCAAAGTAAAGACATTAACAAAATAAAAAAATAAACATATGGGTTATGAATAATTATTTGCTTAATGGACCAGGTATTTTATAATATTTTTACCATTAACATTTCTTACTTCCAAAATTTCTAATCTATCCAACTGTAATCCTGTATAATTTGTATGTAAACTTTGTTATCCCTTATTTTTATCAACAGGATGATAAATTTCCAAAAGATGATTACAAAAATTCGGAATTGTTTTGATATTTTCAATAAATTATTGGTATAAATAAGTATATTTTTGTTAATTATATATATCTTTTGATTAGATTATAATTTCTTTATATTCCTTTTTTACATCAGAACAGAAGCACATAACAAGCATTACACAACTCTCGAATGTGGAGTACGAAAAATAGGAAGTTTTTTTAAATTAAAGATAAATTATAGAAGTCTCACAAACACAAAGATAATTTTTATATATGAGAAAAGTGGATGGAAGTCTTATACGATAACTGCGGGCTTACAAACTGTATGAGCTGGTTTAAATTATTACCCTACACAATGCAACATTCACGAATTCCATCGTAAGAACAACCACACATTATAATTTTTTTGAAAGTTCTATATATATGTTCGAAATCAGGAATCATTAATATATTTTTATGGTCTCCGCTAGAGACATCTATTGTTTTTTTTTCACATTAATAAGTTAGTATACAAAGATTTCGTAACTGGTGATGATACCTCTATATTTTATTTTTTAAAGAGGAGTTTTTTTAGCAATACTCCTTTAAACGTATACATATGACATTCTTTCGAATTATTAAACATATCAGTCATCTAATAATTCTGTTGATTCATGAAAAAAATTTACATTTACATGATAGCATTAAAAACTGATTATAGTTAATCAAAAAAGAATACCAAGAAACGGAATAAAAAAAAATTCGATGCCATAAAATTAGTAATGTTAGAATATGAAAAAAGTTTTTTTTTAAATTTACTCCAGGTACGGTTGTGCATATCCGACGCATAACTCTTCCCTTAAATGCCATCGCTTCCCTGGCGAGGTAATTTATAATGTGGAATCGTATTGTGGTTTCACGAAACCAATATGCAATCATCACCATCATTGTAGCGGCCAGTCAGTGGATGTGATAAAGTGTTCAATATTGGAAATCATCGCGAATTATCATCGATACCGTTCGTTTTGCACTAGAAGACACTACCGCACAAATGTATTCACCCACTTGTCACAGATCACTTTCTTAAATAATAAATCTAGATTGCAGGCGCGACTTGGCATTACATTAAAATAAGTTGTATGCAATTAGAAATTGTGGATATTAAATCGAAATTAAACATTTATGTGATAGATAAATTAACATGTTGATTATTCAATAAAAAGTGGTTCTATGCGAAGTGTTTTCTTTTTATTAATGATAATTATGCCAACCCAAAGTTATTTTGATATTTTTGAGGAATTTATGTGATAGATTATGATTATTAAGAAACGCAATCCTGAGCCAATTCTACCATCCCGGCATTTAATTTGGATAAATCTGGGATTAGATATTTACGAATAAATTGGATTTAATATTTAAATCATAAAAGGCCAAAAATTTCAGAATTATTTGTTCTATTCACAAATATTTTAAACTGGGCCGGGATCCTAGGCTTATACCAGTGTCATCCTAATAATATGGAAAAAAGATTGTTAATATAATTATTCTAGTGATATCTAACAAACTTTAAAATTAAATATTATGATCATCAACCATTACTGATCCACATTTATATGACAGCCTCTCCATACTTATGCATCACTCTTCGGTCCTTCGGCAATCTTTATTCCACTGCTCTAATTAATTCGTTTATTTATCGAGACTTTGAGTGTCATCTGGTTTCGTAGATACGTACCATTCAAAAATCTTCTGTTTTTTTAGTTTATTTTATTTTTTATTTTATTTATTAGAGATACTAGCAGGATAATAGGTACATGATACTCTGATAATAAACATAGTAGTGAAGACTATGCCCATTATCCCAATTACAAGTGTCTTCGGCACGCTCTAGTAACATGTATTTTTGCAATTAATTATATTTTACATGTACATTTATGTGTATTGTATATTTTGTGTTTGTATGTAGCGTGATTAGTATTTAATGGTATTTAATGAATAATTGATTTAATGGATCTATAGGTTCATGTCATCGTTTAGAAAATAGATGTTGTGTATGAGTGAGTTTTTGAACGAAGATAAGGTATCTGCAAGAATATCAGCATCAATGTTAGGATCAGCACAATACAAATTATATGTGCGACACAACCTTATGATGGGAGAAAAGTAACCAACATTCTTAGGTGCTAGCTTATTCTAAAGAACTCCGGGTTTCTTATACGGGGTTTAACATGCAAATTTATATCAGATAGAGAGAGAGAATCAATAGCTCCGCTGAGAATAACAATTAAAATTATATTTATCATATTCTGCCATGTTTCTACGAAATTTCTGGCCGACGTTTCAGATTCCATTGCAGGGAACATTATCAGGGCTGATGTTGCAGCAACACATCAGCTCTGATGATGGACCCTGCAATGAGATCCAAAACCGGCCGGCTAGAAAGGTTGTAGAAACACAGATGAATATCCCAGAATATTCAAACCAGAAGATTGCGAACGGCCATGAGAACTTAGGAACATTTTTAACTATTCAAGAATATTGTGATTCCATTGGCTATCTGTTTGTCTAAAAATATGGTCAATCCAAAGTCATTAACACTTTTTAACAATGACAATGACACCTTTCAGCTCGGTTTGCGCTCTTGCCCACGCGTTTATTTTATTGCATTATATATATATATATATATATTCCAGAATCTAATATAGTATTCGATATATTAAATTGACAATATATTTAATAAATAATATATATTTAATACATTGTCACGGGTAGTGGTTGTGGGAGGCAAATGAAAACAACTTTATTTGTCACTTGTAACAGAACATTCAATTCTCAAACAGAACAAATGGAACATTTGTCACAGAATACTCTATTCTCGCACGTAGTGTTTATCGCATTAATTCATTTCGCCACTTAGGTAAGCACTCGCTCGATTGTTTCGCTTGATATCTATCGCCTCGCAGTTTCACGACTGGGCACGCTTGGCTGTCGTTTCACAACTTACTTCGCACTGAACGATCTGTAAAAACACGATTCTCTGCGGCGGCCTAGATCTGCACTATTTATACCCAAACGCTAGGTTATCGAACCTCTTAGATTATTGTAGAAGGTTCCCGTTGCTATTTATTTATTAATTTGTTAAGGTTGGTACTTAGTACATAAAGGAACAATCATCGAAGCACTCCAAAACGCGCGAGTAGACTATAGATTAGTAAACTTTATATATGAAAATGCAACTATGAGTGTTATAATTGACGACGACACTAGAACTGAAAAAATAAAAATAGAAAAAGGTGTCCGACAAGGTGACACAATCTCGCCTAAACTCTTCACGTTAGCCTTAGAAGATGTATTTAAGACCCTGAATTGCGATAAAAAAGGTTTGAAGATAGATGGCACAGATTTAAGTCACCTAAGATTTGCTGACGACATAGTAGTTGTAAGTAATAATATCAAAGAACTAAGTATAATGCTAAAAGAACTACACGAAGTTTTGAGCAAAGTTGGTCTTATGATGAATATAAAGAAAACAAAAATTTTGAGTCCAGAGAACAAAGTCATCACTGTCAATGATAATAATATTGAAATAGTAGATGAATATATATATACCTAGGACACAAGATAAAAATGAACAAAGAGAACCAAGCAGCAGAATTGCCAAGACGAATAGGAATGAGCTGGGCTGCTTTTGGCAAACTCAAACATATCTTTGAGAACAAAGAGATCCCAATTAGCCTAAAAAGAAAAGCCTTTGAATCGTGCATACTGCCAGTGATAACGTATGGATTGGAGACTATGGCCCTTACAAAGAAAAGTGTAGAAAAGCTCAAATGCACGCAACGATCCATGGAGAGATCCATGCTTGGAGTAAGCCTAAGAGATAGAATTAGAAACGACGAAATTAGGCGCAGAACTAGAGTAGTGGATATCTTGGATCGTGTAGCGAAGCATAAATGGCAATGGGCAGGACACGTTGCAAGACAGGATACTACAAGAGTTCTGAAATGGAGACCTTGGGAAAATAAAAGAGACATCGCAAGACCTCAAAAGAAATGGGCCGATGATATTGTCGCTGTAGGGGGAAGGAAATGGCTACAATTAGCTAACAACAGGGAAGAATGGAAAAATAAGGAAGAGGCCTATATCCAGCAGTGGAAAGACGAAGACTGTGAAGAAGAAGAAGAACATAAAGGAACATTATTATTAAATTTTTTATCCGTGATACCCGAACGTGATTTTAATTCTCGAACATGTGAATATCTTCAATAATAATTCTATAGAATTTTCATTTATGGATACTAAATAATATATGTAGTCACCATAATAACGAGTGTTCACGCATTCGTGATTACCTGGGTGTCACGGACATAACCAGTAAGCTGGAGGAACGACAGCTGACATGGTACATAAGATGAAGACCACATGGACCACATGGAGAAGTAGGCAATTTCTATGGAGCTTCATTGACAGTCATCCAGAGGAAGACCAAAGAAATCCTGGATGACTCAATGCTCCAAAATCCTACAGAGAAACGGCCTGGATGAAAGCGATACCCAGAACCGAAGAAGATACAGCCTGAGAACGAGAAGGGTCGACTCCAACAGCCTACCCAGGCAATGAGTTGGGACAGTGCAAGGAAGAAGAAGAAGACCATAATAATGAGTTTGAATATTTATTTTATATTTGGAATTGAATTCTTTTAGGGAAATATTTATACATCGTTGTTTGTATTTAATATACAAATGTTTATATAAAATAATAAAATTTAAAATGTTTGCAAATCAAACATAACATAAACGTGTTTCGGTCTTTATATTAATGACATATGAGAATATATAAAAAATGAACTAATGAGAAATCTCTAATAAAAAACTAATGAGAAGGTTCCTTAAAAAAACGTTCATCGCCTTTTAAAAAATTAATATAAATTTAAATTTAAAAATTTTTACCGTTAATATTTTAGACAGCTGTGTATCAGTCTGAGCACATCACTACTTCAGGTTTTGTAGATGATTGGGGCAGGTTTTCTTTAAAAGAAGCTACACACACTGCATTATATGCATTACATACATGACACAGTTCAGATAGATAATCATAGATCACTTAGGTATGTGTATGACATGCATGTAATTTATGTGATCTACTATAATACATTCAACCTGAAAGTAATAAAATGAGGTCTATGTTTTTTTACTCGGCTGTATTGTTAAAATATATTATATTATCAAACCAAAGTTGCCAGAACATAATATGGCGTTATGTCTATGATCCAGCATCTAAATAAAAAAATATACATATAAATACGGGTACGGCATTAAACGGCACAATGAAATCAATATAGTTTTTAAATAAAATAAAACACGTAAACTTTGTAGAAAAGTACAAATTTATCGAACCAAGAAAAAAATTTTTTTTTCTTCCCCAGTACCTGTTATTTGTAAATCACAAGACTATTCTCAAAATCAACCAGGGTAAGTTTCGGAAGTGATAATTTAGACTATAAAGCAAATATGGACAATCAATAAATTGGGTGAAAAGAAGGTGAGTTTAATAAAAATTTATATTTTACTGCTCAAGTTTCAGGAGTACCAAAATAATATCCGAAATAAGTATTAAGTATTAATTATTATTCTTAGTTTAATACTTCACCTGTTGATGAGAGATTATGACACTCTTATTTTAGTTTATTTATTAACAATTTAAGATTTTCACACAATTTAATGATCATCATGATTAATCTCTACAATCTTAACGCCAAATTCATGAAAAATACATTATAGTGACCCATACAGAAGTCGCCATATTTCAACAACGTGCGTTTTCTAAATGGCATATTTTCCTGTTGGAAGCGACCTTTTTATTCATTTACAATAATTCTTTAGAGTTATGTAGAAACTTTGAGTAGAACATGCTAGGTGGCGCTAGGAATACTAGTAAATTTTATTAATAGATAATATTTTAACGTAACAATTTATATTTATTTTAATGAAATCATATTTTATACGTAATATTAACTTTACATATAAAATAATGACTTCATCAATGAAATGTAACATACATTTAAAGATTTGTAATATTATATGAAAAAATATTATAGATAGGAAAAAAATGACATTTTCAAAAAACGCTTTCGGAAGTGTATTCCGGAAATAATTCTTTAAGTATCGTGATTGATGTAATGTTTATTTTAGATTTAAAGTTACACATTATAATGAGCACTCTTTTCTATGCTTTTAGTTCATAATACGAATCATTTATCATAAAATTACTATTATAAACTGCCTTATGACATGATTTATTCGATATAAAATACACACAACTCATTTGTTATAAAAACGTATCGCGTAATTACAGTATTTTGTTGAATATGGATAGACGACCATTTTGGCAGTGGAGAGAGTATAAATGTACAATGTTGTTAGCAAAATTGCAGCACAGGCTGCTTAAATTATTGCAATGAAAGTAGGCACCGTAAGCTTTTACAATCTCCAAATAACTGGAGATGATTGAAAAAATGTAGTACCCACTTAAAATAAAACAATGGAAAAATGATCCGAGGTATCATTTTTGGTATTCGGTTTCTTGAGCTAGAGTAGATCCCCGATGAAAAGTTAAGTATCAATGAACTTTTACTGGTGGTTAAGTCAAGTCAGTAAACTGAGAAATTTTGATGAGCGAGGATGAAATAAAAGATATAAGGTACAGATACACATGCTTATTAAGTGGCATGCTAATGAACATGCCACTAATAAGCATGCCCTAACAACTGTACACACTTGCTCATTACTGGCATGCTTATTAGTGGCATGCTCATAAATAAGCATGCCCAAAGCTAACAATCAAACACACATGTTTATTAGTGGCATGCTCTTGTCATAGAATAGAGCCTCTCTTGTTCAAAATGGAAACTTTTCAAACTGAAATAGAAAATTCAAGTGAACCAATAAATAAAAAAAGTTCCCAAGTTTCCATCCGCACATTTTTTATTTTAGTTTTTATAATTTTTATTGTAAGATTTGAATCATTCATGCCTATTAATAAAGTTTCATAAACATTATTTCTCACTATATTATTTTTACACAACGGTGACCGAGTATTCCACAGACATTTGTGATTCATATAAGTTACGAAAAGTAATGTTTTATCATCTCCCCAACGCGTCATATTTGTGAGAAGATCGCATTGATAATACTAGCCGCGAAGCCCGCGAATGACATAAGCATGCTCATAATAAGCAAGCCTATTCACACATGCTCCAAAGATACCCCTTCTCTATGGTGAATGACAGTGACATGCTCATTACTAGCAATGTGCGTACACACATGCCACTAATAAGCAAGGCCTAAAGAAGGTCGATACTGCGCATGCTCACGTGCCATTAAATAAGCATGTGTATCTATAGCTATATGGATAAAATATTTTCAGGAAACGTACGAGAGCGAGGAGACCGCAATAGAGTAATCTGCCGAGAAACTCACTTAGGTAATGTTAACAAGTCAAAAGTGATGGTATTTGAGAAGAAAGAAAGTAATACAATACTAGTAGGCAGTGAATATTCAGAACAAGAAGATGAGCTTGTGTATTTGAGAAGTGTGGGAGTATTATGTGTTTGGTAGTGAGGAAAGGCTGAGAAAGATACTGAGAGGAGAGTGATCACCGCTTTGAATACAATAATTTCAAAAACAAAATTGCACACCATAGAATTTTAGTACCAAAACTATTGTATGGAAGTGATGCCAGAAGCTGGCAGAAGATGAACTAAAGTAGACTGAATGAAGTGAAGATGAAATCACTTAGACGTATGTCTAAATGATTTTATTATATTATATTATAAATTATATTATATTATATTATATTATATTATAAATAAGAATCCAAAATATAAGAGTATAGAAAAGAAATGAAGATATTAGGAAAGAATGTAAAGCTGATCTTAGCATAGTTAATAGAATTAAAACAGGGTCGCTCAGATAGTTAGGGCTTGTTGAGCGAATGTGAGAATGATAAGAATGATGTATGAGGCAAATTTTGATGGCGCCAAAAAGAAACGGGGATTGTGGAAGACGTGGCGTAACCAGTTGAACCAGATACCGGAAGATGTTTCTGTTAGGGGCCTCAACTATCGTCGAGCTTACATGCGAAGATGTATGAATGTGGATTAACATAACAAGCATTGTATATCAGGATTGAATAATGTAGCACTCTATCCTCATCCTACAGAAAACGGCGTTATGAAATGTAAGTAAAATAAAATATAATACTTTTAAACTAACGTCAACAAATTGGGATAAATATTATATTATTTTGGAATTTTCAATTGTTTTATAGAGACAAATAAAAATACAATAAATATAAATAATTAGCTTCTAAATTAAAACACTTAACAGGTCATATTATACTCTGGTTTAAGTTATAAAACAGTATTATATTATATAATAAGAAAATAATATTATACAATAAAAAAATAAGGTCTGTTTTTTTATAATCGCCCAATGTAAAAATAATAAATAAAAAATGTTCTTAGGTTTTCACGGCCGTTCAGAATCTTCTGTGCATAGTTTTCTGGGATATTCTGCCGTGTATATGTGACCCCTCTGGCCAATGTTTCGGATCCCATTGCAGAGTCCATCAGCCCTAATGATGAGAGGTCACGTATACACGGCAGAATATCCCAGAAAACTATGCACAGAAAATAAATAAAAAAGTGTGAAAAAAATAAAGAAGGGTGATTTAAAACCGACCACAACAAGGCGAATTGTCATTGACATTTTATGAAATTGATTATCTACCGAGAGATCATCAATGATCCAAATATCATTAAATGATGTATTAAAGCATAAACTTATGTTAAGGGTTAATATGAAAGTGAACCCAGTGGCAGAAATGAACCAGGTTGAGGTTAAACGTCTAACACATTAAAATAGTTGAGAAAGTGAAATGTCACAAATTACAATTTTTATGATTGCAAACCAAAAAATATATTGAGACCGTTTAGTTAGAAAATTAATTGGTAAATTTTAAAATTTTAAAGATACAAGAATTAAAATTGAAAATTAATTAATAAAAGAAAATACTACATTTGACGAAAAAAAACAAAATTAACAAAATTAAAATATATTTAAATGTTCAATTACACGTGTTACTTCTAAAAAAAAATATTTTGTTTCTTAGATGGCTATGACAACTATTCAGATGTATTAAGATAAATCAGATGGTAGATTAGCGGTATTCAACGTGTTTTTGATACCAACACTTAAAACATTAAGAATTGGAACATGAAAGTATCAAAAAATTGAAAGTAGATTGAACGCAGTGGGAATGTAGTCACTTGGGAATACGTTGGTACAAGTGAGGTATTTATATAAAATTTATACAATTAACTGCGTATTTCATCATATGAATGTGATGTTAAAAACAAACCGGTTTCGGAAAAATCATTTTTCTATATGTCAGTAATGAAAACTAAGCTTAAGCATAAAATTATATTATGTTAAATTTTAACATTGATTAATAAATAATTATTTAGATAATTAGTATGATATATAATTTATTGTTATTGATGTGTGTGTGTGTTGTTTTAATGTTTCCCTCCTTTTCTTTTTCCTTTTCCTCAAGTGTTTTAACAGATCGGTGACATGTCTGCCCACAAGACATTCATCATCAAGCGAAAGCTTGCCAAAAAGCTAAAACAAAACAGGCCCAAAAACACAAAACAGAAAAGGAAAAAAAAAAAGATAATTAATAATAATTGTATTTATTCCAGTTTCTAGGGCTGTTTTTTCAGTCCCACACATTTTATATGAGTATTGCATTAAAATATAAGTAGGGGTAATTAAGATTTATAGTTAGAAGTAGACGAAATAAAGAGTCTATAACATAAGAAAAAATGAATGACTAAATATTTCCGATAAAATATTAAAATCTGACGTTATTTTCGAAAGCCAGAAAGATATTCTTTTTCGTGAACGCCATCGTGGGAGGTTTCGCACAGGGAGGCTTCTCAAATACCGAAATACCGCGGTGCATCAATAACCATCTCATTACACGAAGCCCCTGGTTACATTCATGCTCATCGATAATACGCAATCTTGGTTATACACACGTGTGAGCAAATCAACTCGAGCCCTTCCAAGCATCGCTCGGGAAACACGAAACTTATGTGAACATTTTTCTGGTTACTCAAAAGCGTACGGAGTCGTTTGTGGTGTGAATATTATTTCGCAGATAGTAATAATAATCGAAACCTCTCAATGAAACCTTATAGTCGGCGCGTCGCATCACGTTGACTGCACGAATGACGGACGCCATGACAGGGCCGGCGTCTTTTTGCGAAACCAGAATAAAACTTATGTGTAGTTTTGAGATTAAACAATATATTCGATGGGTGATACGTCGCTGCGGATGGTTTGATTGTTTCACTACTTCTTCTTATGGTACTATCTTCTATAGGAGATCGGCGATCATTCTGGTGATTTCGACTATATTTACCGCTGCATGGAACAACTCAGTCGAGTTACTTATATACCAATCCCTCAAGTTATGCAGCTTTGAGATGCGGCATCTTCCTGCGCATCTTTATTTTTCCCTGAATTATGATTTGGTTTAGACTATATTTTGGTCCTCTCATAATATGTCAGAGATACTCAAGCTTTCTTGACTTAATAGTCCGCAGCACTAATCAGTATTTTTCCATACGTCGTAGGACTTCAATATTCGTCACTATATCCACCCAGAAAACTTTCAATTTGTGTATAATACCCAATCTCAAAAGCCCCGAATTTGAAGATTGGTTTAGTGTCCATACCTCCATCCCATATAAGATAATGGCGAAAATATAACACTACTAAAAATATAACTAAGTTGCAAGCTTAGATCACGGTTAGAAAATAACTATCTCATTCTGATGCACTTCTTACTTTATTCAAGTGTGTCATTATAAGTGGCTGCAATGGGATACGAGTATGCACAAATTGCAGATATTCTCAACATTAACTTAAGTCGTTACCGAAATCTCCTTAGCGAACATTTTACCGTTAATTTATTTGATTAAACATTGTTAATGCAGTTGCCGGCAAACTTCTTGAAATTCTTTGACGTAGTGGGGGAATGCGCAGAAGGCAAAATTTGCGTCTCTTTGGTGGAAAGGTATATGCGCAAACTTCCCCCCACTACGCCGTAAAATTTCAAGATGTTTGCCGGCTACTGTACATATATGAATACATGTCAATTATAAAGTCTATATACTGATACACACTTTATAATTGTATTAACTTAATTTGTGATTTATGTACCTACTTAGCAAAAATATGTTTTTTTTCTTCTTATTTAAACATTCTGTTAAAGAGTATTATTTTTTAGAGATATGAAAAAAAAAGTTTTTATAAGAAGGGATTGGATCAGTGCAGAAGAATGTCCCCCCTGCATCTATTTAAGGCATATTTTACATACGCATTATTCTAGCATAATAAAATCCCCTGGCAAACAAAAAAAAACAACAATTCAGTAATTATTAAAAAATATATTCTGTTATAAATTTTAAATGTATGTATGTATTTTTAAACGATCATGCAAGCAGATATTATTCACATTTATAATTTACATGTTGTTATCTTATTTTCTTCGTTCTTTAAGTTTATTATTTTATTGTAATAGGTGTAAACCGTATAAATAAAATAAATAAATAAATAAATTCGGTGTTACGGGTGCATTGGACCAATCTTATTGAATGTACAAAACGATAAATTTGCAGATATTGTACAGAACCTTTTACATATGAATATATTCATGAAGCCAATTTTTATACAATTGATTGTGTTATGGCCTAGGATTTCCAAGTAAATTACTCGGTATGGTAGCGCAGCTTAAAATGATAGGGAATATTTATGTTAGAGTTGGCCTTATATGAATATGCTAAGTACCTTCATGATTCTGAAAATAACACCGATTATAGAACTTCACTTCAGCTCTTGGGTATCCAAGTCATGCAAATGTAAGATCGAGACTCATTCGCGTATAGCTGTCGGCTATATATATCATTCGCGTATAGCTTTAAATATAGCATTAGTACTCATTTCATGTAATTTTAGTCGAAACATGAGAATTGCGAAGTTACGTTTGCGATAGGTCATTCAGTAATCCGTTTGAAGCTCTGTTAGACCAGATCGCCTGGCTAATAAATCACTGGATATAAAGGCACCACAAATAAAGATACTTACTTTGAGAGAGATAAGTGAAAATATAAAAATCTCCGTCTCGTTAGTTTTTAATTTTTATTCTCGTCTGTTGCTATTTTCGGAATACAGCCGAATAATTCTCGTTTCTCTCTCTCATCTTTGATCATTACTTCTTAATCTGCTCCTCTTCAGCAACTGTCTTATTAATATGTTCCATGTGTAAAGATCCATAAAAAAAAGTGAATACATTACCTTTCATAAAAATCTAGATTGAAACCTATAAATTAACTTTTTCTAAATTAAAAAATGTAATGATCCAAATCCGCCTCTGCTATTTGCTCTTCCATCCGGAGCGATCAGCACCTTGGTAGGCCGTATTAAATTCCATAAATCACCGGCGATCTCTGCAACCAGACACTGCGTACTGCCCCTCCTCAAGTTACACGGGGAGTTAATGCTTGTCCGCTACACAGCCACTTCGATGAAAAATTTGCGCATTCTCTTGCGCAATTTTTTAATCTGTGAATTTAAGAATTGGATGGGTAGTAAATTTGGTTTTTATCAACAGCATTTTAGATGCTTCAAGCGGAAGGGTAGGTTAGACTCTTGAGATAATTTCAGGTCACTAATAAAGCGATTTGATGTGATGGGTGTATGAATTCATGATGGGATTTTGCCTCTAACATGTTCGATGTATGAACTAATGTCTCGTGTGATGTACATGGATGTAATGTATAGGTATTGCAAGCATACAAAGCTCATACGTAATAATACAAACGGAAAAAATAATGATATGTTTAAACTGAGTTTATTCAAGTAAGTTACGAATACAAAGCTGCTTTATTTAAAACTAAGTTAAGTTAAATAAAGCTAAATTAATTTGAAGTTAAGTAAAGCTAAATAAGATTGAAGTTAAGTTAAACTAAATTAAGTTACCGAAACATGAGGTAGCTCGCGCATCACTGGCGACGAGACTGGAGTCGAAAAGAGGGTGAGATGGAGCCACGCGTTTATATGCACGTGCATCATGCACACACACACAACGGCGGAAGGTACCAACATTACGATAAAAATAAGGCAGTACATAATCAACTACAGTAATTTCGAATGTCCATCCGTAACTTAATGGAATTAGAACAACGACATTGACTAGCCGTTAATGAGGCGCGGACAGCCAACTGTGACACGTCAATCAAGCGCGCGGCTCAAGCTATAATCAAGGATCGCGCCAAGAAGTCACAGTCTTGACATTTATATTTTCCTGTGATTTTTCACGGATGTACGACTAGTTAGTTAGTACAATATTAAATGATTTATTTACGAACTTTGAACGAACACTGTAATAGAGCCAGTAATTATATCAGCGGACATAATTTAATGTTGGTTTTATTTGTTTGTTTATGGTTCGCACCTTCACTTAAATGAATTGAAAATTAATCAGCAGTGAGTGAGACGTTATCTATATCATGAATAAATTTTATAATGATACTTGCATACTTGTGTAACATCACCCTTCAGCTAGGTGCCATTTTATGATTACTTTGACCATGATCAGTAATTAGTCAGAATTACCGTAGTAAGGAAATAAATTTCCTTTTTGTCATTTTTTTCGCTTTAAACAACCTTGCAGAACGTGTAAGTCCATCACTACAGAGTACCGTACATCGCTTGATATCTTGATATTATCTGCTCACCTACATCTAGATCTTTGATTACTAACGACTCCACAGCGACAGCCGCCCGCAGGGCCTAGAAGCAGGCAATCGGCGATAGCCGATTGCTTAACTACTGTTTTTTTTATAAAGTATTGCAATTGCATTGTATTTTATTATCATACTAGCACTAACTATCTGCAACATTGTCACGAGATTGTATGGGTAGAAACAATTACAAGTAATCAATGATTTTACAGCACTATACTCCTTTTAAAAGTAAATAGGAAATTTATGGAAACATCGCGACGCGACATTGCCTATAAAAGAGAGCGACCGGCTACTGCTTACTAAATGTGTGTTAGAGTTTTCGTTGTGACATTGTTTCGATAACACTGATAAGAGCGAAACCGCGTGGCGGCTAGCAGTGTGACCATGCGACAGATATTCGACGCGAGTGAGAACTTTCGTGCGAAACTGAGTAGATCTACCTAGCGACAGACAAATGATGCAGCACAGATTCTAGTGACGTGAATAGCGCAAATTTATGTGTAATATTCTGGAAATAATTAGTGTGAATTTAAGAACGGTGCTCCGATTAAATTCATATCCAGTAACGATCAAAATGTAGAAAATATTTATAATTAAATAATAATAACTATTGCGACAAAGTAACTATGAAATTTCATTAAATACATGCGTAATATGTTCATGCGTTAAATTCCATTAGTCAGGAAATTGCTGACATAGAAACAGATTTTTACGCGCGCTTCAAGGTTACTAAAATTCACGCAGATTATAAAACTATGTCTGTCAGTAATTGATTGCGGTGCCTGGCTACATGTAGACAGGCTAACACGATCAATTAATTATGTAATTAAAACATATCAATCACCGAGGCTATAAAATGATCAATAAAACCCGGGCACGTTTACACGTTTTAGGTGGATAGCAACAGTTTTTATCATTGTTTCACGCACCCGCCTACAGAAACATGTTAGTTTGCCGGCTGAGTTATATATACTCCACGTAACTTGCGCGTTGTTTTGTAACACATTTTTCCGAAAAATCATCATGTGTTATATTATTATTTCAAGGCTAACAGGTGAACCATGGGAATTTGTTTAAATATTGTACTCGTCTTCACCTTACACTATCTCGTAGCTAGTACCTAGAAATCATCGAAAGTCTTATTTATTTAATTGGTCAGTAAGAAGAGAGTAAGAGAATGAAAGAAAAGAATACATAAAAAAATTGTTATATATGTCCCACAATTATAGAACAATACAAATAAGACAATGATAATTTTACTGACTTATTTAAGAGATTTTTTCTTAAATTAAACATTATCATAAGATAAATTTAACATAAACAATCATTGATAATAAAGAGCAAAAGTGAATAATAATAAATAGTAATGCATTCAATGTATATAAGGCACATTGTCAGGGAGGTTGACGAGTTTCCAGTATTTACCTCACTATATGACGATATTCCATATTTGATATTAAAAATATCGTTTAAATTATAATAGATATTACAATTTAATAGATATTTTTAATACCAATTATAATTCAATAATTTAATAATTCGTGAAATGTACTTACTAAGCAAAGAGGTTCTTCATAATTTTGTAAAAATGCTATTCGAACAAAAATCGACTTAAGCTGTTGGCATAAAGATCTCCTTTGCATTCGGGTATTTGCGAGAGCTGCCGAAGGTTGACGAATCTTTGTACCCCCGCGCCGCACCACCCTTGCGAGCTTCACTCGTTGCCGTACAAAAGTCGGCTTACTTCCTTCTGTGTATTATAACCTCTTTTATACTAAGATAAACCTATAATAAATAATAATAGTAATAATAAAATAAACCTCTCCCTGGCCTTTCGTAAAAAGGATTCCGACTGTACGTTATCATTCTTGAAATTCGCTCCCAATATCATCATCGCCTTTTACGTCCGTGCGGCATCACCAGGCACGCGCTCCAATTGCTTGCATAAGTTTGTCGCGTACCTGGCAGATACGCCCAGAGACATCCGTACCTTTCATTTTCCGCGTAGGTACCTGATTAGAGGCTGCATTCGCTGAAACAAAAAAAAAGTGGCCAACCATTAAGGCTAGTCCGTACCAGATGTTCCCGAAGCCGTCAGCCGTGAGCATTTCTATCATTACGCGACCGCTGGCGTTTCGATTTATGGATTTTGCGGTGCATACCAGTTATAATTGACGATGCATAAAAGTATCCGAGTGTTGATTTTGATGTACGTGCATGAATTAAACTTTTTTTAATTATTATTTTTTAATTTATCGCTTCTTATTTACTGACCCGGCCAACCTCTCAGTCACTGAATCGATATTGAATCATGTTATATAATAATGATTGCGTTACTGCCGCCTCTTGATTTACGTTCATTATATCGCCTGCATTTTATTCAGCATAGATCTTGGCTAATTGAAATTTGTAAAATTTATTATCTAATATATTCATGATAAAAAAAATTGAGTGAGTACAAAATGTACGTACGTGGCTGTGTGCATATGTCGGTCGGATAGGTGTATTATTGGTTCCTGGGGAAGAAGGGAAATAATCAAACATAATATTTTCGTTGTGTGGCCGTCCGTCAGTCTGTCTGTCCCCGTAATTTCATGTAACCTCCGTAATTTTGTTCGAATTTACGGCTAAAAAAACTGACCCATAAAAACAAGTTTTTGTTACACTCCCTTTCTCATTTAATCAGTTTTCGTGCCTACTGCACGCGTCGGGGTCATTACTCATTTATATTGATTTCAATTTGAAAAAAACCAATAAACATTTCGAAAAATCCAATATTATACTATAATTATAAAAAAATAATTAACGAAAATTTGTTAGATCATTTTTATTGTCGCCACGAGTCTGCCTTCAAAGTTTCAGCTCGATTGGATCACGGAAAAGGATTAAAAATCGATCCAAAGTTTTTTCGGCAGACAACAAACCGCAGACGCTACGAGTTAAAATAAAGGGAGTAAAAACGGCCGGAGCTGAGGCTTAAACCACATACCACCAAACCCGAACTGTTGTTCACATGTTGCCACGGCCGCCTCTAAGCGGAGCGCCAAAAAGATGATAAAAATATATACTAGGGCTTAGAACAGTTGCGAACAAATGTTCCATTTTGATGGGTTGCAGCTAGGGAAATATAATTTTATTACGTTTAAAAAATTTTAATTGTAAGGAATATTCTCAGGTGTTCACAGCTGCTCATAATCACATCAGCCCTGATGACGGACCCTGTAATCGGATCCGAAACGTCAGCCAGAGCGGTTAGATACACACGGCAGAATATCCCAGAAAACTGCATGCAACTAGAATATTTTAAAATTGTATTTATTGTATTAGATATAACGAGTAACCCTAATTTATTTATTCCTTTATATGTCACTTTTTCTATCTTTTAGTGATTTTGATAGATTTTGTTGCTAGTGATTTTTGGCATCAAAAACAAGATAAATTTTCTGTACCATGTAGATAAAATTTGATTGATTGAAAAATAAATTAACACTACTAAACTATAATATCAGAAAAAATAAAATAAAAAAAATATCATAAATTAATATTTTTTTGATAAAATTTTATTATTTATGTATTTACAATATTCATTAAGTAAAATAAATTATTGATTTCATTGCAAAATTAATCTTCCACTTTTTTACAAAAGAGTACCTATGAACATTCTTCTTTAGGCTTTGTCTCTCTTATTAAGAAAAATTATTTAAGGTCTTGAAATTAGGAATTATAAATGTATTATTTTGTGAATGGAAATTGATATCACAAAGTAAACACGCATTCCGTGTTGATTTCGTTGGATAATTTTTGTTGCCCTACATCTAGGTAAGACATTTTGTTTATTCTGAGGTGTTATAATATTTCAAAATTAAATTTTTAAAATAAATTATCACAAATTGATTTCTTCGAGCTCTAATGTTTATCGCGCAATTATAATATATTGTAACGAGATGCTAAAAATAATCTACACATTGTCCGAACTTCTTGTAATATATCACAACACTATCGAAACGCCGAGAACGAAGAACTACAGAAATCTACAATTATCTTCAACTTTCGAGAAACTTCTACAAACAACTCGAAAAGCCTAAAAGCAACGAGAATCTTCTTCTAAACACTATAATAATCTATGATAATCTATAATAATAATAGTTCGATAATCAAGATTTTGGATATGAATAGCGCGGATCTAGGCCACCACCAGAGTTTTCGTGTTTGACATTTCGTTCAGTGTGAAATCGGCCGCGAAGTACGCGCGGGACGATGCGACGCCCAGTGTGGCCAGTTGTGAATTGCGAAGCGATAAATAAAGCGAATAATCGAGCGAAGAACCTAATTGGCCTTTAAAATAAAGACGATAAATAATACGTGCGAGAAGAATTGGATCGAATGTTCATAATAGTGTAATATAAAGAATTGCGTTAAAATTAATTCATTCTAAGTGACTTTTTATATTGAATAGATAATTAATCATTAATTAATAATTTGCTAATTAATTTTCAGTATTCCTCCCGTAGCCTAGCCACGTGACAATATTTTGATGAAATTTATAACACTACTAAACTATCGATCACTTCCGCCATTTAATGCATTTGCTGCGCGCGCAACCTGCAACAATAAAACTGACACCTAGTTATTTTATGCCAACCACAAAATTCTTGCCATTAAATACTACGCAACTTCCCTATCGCGTTCTTAATTGATCGAATCAATTTATCAGGAATCTAATTAAGCCGTAACAACACTTATATTCATCATCTGTTATAATATTGTGTACATTTTCATCCAACAGTTGCAGTCGCCTACATTGGCGGTTCAACGCCCGAATCCATCTAAATATTCTATCTTTCAATGAAATACTACCGGGGAGATCATCGACTTGAGATAGGAATTGTACGAAATATGTTACAATAAAACAGAATCGACATTCCGCAATAGTGTTTGTACTCTGGTCCGTGGTCTGGTATGTCGGGGGATACGGGGACAGAAGGTTTCCTAGTAAAACTGATCGTTTATAACGGATACAGATGGCGAACGCACCTGATGTCATGACCTCCTTGTAAACGTCTAAATATCAGAATATTATAATATTTGAGTTCTCCTACTGCGAAATGAATTCCTTATAATGCATGTGATACAATTTTAAAGCAATATAAACTTATGTAATTTTTTAATGAATTTCTATGTTGTGTGATGTAATTTGATGTGATGCCACTATTGTCACTTGTTTGACGTCACGCTGCGCGGTCGCTACCATAGCACAGTATAGTAAACATACAGTATTACATCTTTATGCTAACAGCCGAATCGACGCCCTTCGAAATCTCAGTATACTTTGGTCTGCGCGGTCGCCGCAGGGCTGCAGTAACGTACGGACGCAAGCAGTGTGAGACGCTCCCGCGCATACATTTACGTTAATTTTATGGCACTCCAAACCCTAAAGAGTCAGTCAATGAGCAACCCTGGTGCGTATTTAACCAAGTTTAAGTACCAAGCGGCCGTAGGTATTTATTTCAAGGACACTGCCGAGACAACATACTGTATACTTTACTATACTGTGACCATAACTCATCTCGCTTCGTAGTTCGTCTCCCTCGCCTCAACAACGAGATCACGCTGCCCGACAATCACTACTCGTAGCATCATCTAGCTACGTAGTTCGTTTCTTCACCGTCACAACGACGTGACGGCCGCAACCGTAGCTCATCTCGCTACTAAACGCATCTCTCTCTACGCCATACGATCAACCTTCAGCCTGCAGTAGCTATGACATCAAACCACAATCGCTACGCCACTCAACTCATTCCTCGCTACGCCTCTAGTCTCCTATCCAGTGATCATCGTCCGCCTCATCGCCCCACCGTCTTCGCCACCTCCAGCAGCGAATACCATCTGTTTTCGGCAGTACCACCATCATCCTCAACCTCATCGCGATACGCCACCTACATCAGTCGTCCGCACATCTCCAGCTTCACGACATCGGCTTTTCCACGCTAACGACAGCACTACCACTCATCCAACAACCACGGTCAAAGATCTCACTTCGACCACACCATATGAATCCCGGTGCATTGACCTGAAGTTGCACAGTTGACGATCGCGCTATCTACCAAGGTCGATATACTGTAATTCGAAGATAAATAAACTCTATAGAACTGACCATGGCTTCATGTTCATATCTGCTTTTTTTCATCCTGTAATACATTGTACAAAAGTGGAATACGAGACACGGTACCCCACATGTTGATAATCATTATGTCTTATGTTGGAACATCACATTTTTTCTTGAAGTTTCAAGAAAAAAGACATTTTCATGACTTTGTAATAATTTTTGTTATTTTATTATGCGTGTACTATACTAAAAACCCTCATGAAAATAACAGATAAGAGGTGATCGAATGAGAAACACCACGATCAGAAAAATGTTTGATATCCAAGATTTTGTCAGATGGGGGGAGACAAAAAATAAGGTATTAGAGAGACTATCTGGGAGGAATGGACTCTCATAAACTACCACACGTTCCCTTATATGGGAAACCTTAGGGAAGAAGGATTCCTGGAAAACCCCTTAAAATATGGAAAGACGGGTAGGAATCCACATCACAAGAGGCGGCAAACTCTGCACAAATAGGGCTTAGTGACCTTAAGCCAGTATAAGAAGAAAAAAATATATTTAATCCAAAAAAATTTCGCATGTACTGTATCGTATCAATAAATATATAAAATAAATCATTCGTATTATAGATGTCTCACAGAGGCAATGCTGGGAACGTAGGTATTGAAGTCTTTTGTGTGTTTATGGCTAGTTTATTTTATTGTAAGTGATTATTATTGTAAGTGATTATTATAAGTGATTATTTTACTCAATGTAACGTTCACGATTCCACCCATGATTGACTACCACATCTATCAAATTTTGGAAAGTTGTACAAGTCGTATTTATATGCCTTGCTTCACTTTAAGCTACGCTGTCTTCATCTGCAGTTTTGTCATTCCTATGAAACATTATGTAGATGTTGCCGCTGGCATTGAATTTTCTATAGTTTTCGAATAGAGTGGGGAGAAATATTAGTTTTATAGAGTTTTATAGCTAGAGAAATATTAATGATGTACCTATATATGAAATTCTTTGAATCATTAACATTTACACTGGAATACGCTGGAAAATTATTGTTTTTTAGTAAATATTGTCAATAACATAAATGAATATGGTATAATACAAAGTGGTTCGATGCCGTGGCTTTCCCCGACATCCCCTATCGGGCGCAGCTGGCGAGGCGGCCGCTCGAGACTGGTTTGCGGTAAAAATCCGATATCACAATACGAGGATTCTAATTTCAATCTTGTTCGATATCCCGCTGTAATCTTGCCCTGTACATTGCGGTAGTCCAAACAAAGTTACTATATGACTTATGTACACATTATTGCGCCCATAAATGATCATGTTGGTAAGATCTTAGCCATCTACCCACGCTCCATAACATAACAGTTTGCTCGGTGATAAAATATTCCTACGTAATAATATGTATCAAGATAATATCGGGACAATCCTTATTACGGGGGAATAAGGTAATGAAGACATTGAACTAAAGCAGAAGATGTATTCGATGCTGAAGTGAGAATGGGCTAGACATGTGGACCGATATCAAAAAAAAAAAATTTCTGGATTCATATTACAAAATATAAAGAGAGCAGTTTGAAAATTCAATAATTGAATGTTCGATATTATTGTCTTTTTTCAGATATATTGTAGCAATATAAATAATGATTAATTTATGATAGCGTGATTAGGTTGTGTGTGCAAAATATATGATCCGCCACATAAATATACGAATTACGATATACACATATTTCATACAAAAATAGCGAATACAAAATGAAATATACAAAAGCAGAAGCAAACGTAGCTCCGATTCAAAAATAATTTTCATTTACATTAAATAAAATATTATTATACACACATTGCACATAATAAATAATTAACATATTATTCGATAGATATAAAATAATGAATGCACTTTACTTATAACTTAATATATATAATACAAAGTATTTTATACTTACAATTCAGATTATTGTCATATGTATCTGAGAATCTACAGTTGTTGCCATTTAAATTTTGTTCACGGATTCAGGTCTCCAGGAATCAATTATTTGATCAAAATTAATTAATAAATCTAATTACTTGAACTTGAAAGTTGCATATCGATGAAATTTATTTATACATTGGATATATCATTCTTGAGGTGTCTTTTCGATTCAGAGCTCATAACTTAATAAAATATCATAGCTAACATTTGTAGCAAATAAACAAAAAAAAGAATATGAAATGCTAAACTATTTACCATGTGGCCATTAGTTCCCACTGCGCGGCCATTGGTGTCTGTAATTGGCCATCTATTCCTCTTGAAACTATAGTAGTGACAAAATAATAGCGGCCAATAGTGTCTGGAATTGGCTTTCGCGCATTGTCTGCTGCTACGCCCCGCGGGCGGCTGTGGTAGCCGCTTCGTAGTTAATAGAGAACGTGGCCGATAGTAATGGCGTTATAGACGTCTGTAATCGGCTATCTTCGATTGATTCTGCTGGGCCCAGAGGGCAGCTTGATAGTTATAATATTTCTATGAAATCTATAAAGATTTTAAAATTAATTTTCTTTTAATTTTTGGCTTCTAAGACTCCTAAAGAAGCTTTAAAAATATATTGCTGTAGTTGTATTGCAATAATAAAATTCAAATATGTTGCCTTTTTATATGCAAAATGACGTTTTTGCTTTTAATTTCTTCGTATCAAGTATTTCTTCTATCTATATTTACTCTTTGCCTAGTATTTATTTTCACAATAGTAATTTAAATTATTAAATTTCATCTTACAATCCATCGTATGTATTTTCTAAGTCATATATGTTTGTTTGTAGATGAGTAGGTAAGAAATAAGATATAAAAATATTTTTTGTTTGTACGTGTTTTACACATGGTCAATAATACCAGATACATATATATATTTTTTTTTATATTTTCACCTCGCCCAAAATAGTTCTATGTAATTAAAATTAAGGAAGTAAAATTATGAAAGTCTCTTAGAGACAAAGCTATGAATATGAGAATTGTGTATGAAAAGCTTCATATACGATGGCCTAAGGCTTACAACCTGAAATCACTCTACACAATGCAACGTTCACCGATTCCATTGTTAAAACATCCACACATTATTATTTTTTTCAAGTTCTATACATATTCAAATCTGAGTTTATTTGAATGACCTATGCAAGAGACATCTGTAGTCTTTTTTCATGAACTAGTTAGTATACTATAGTATAGTATAATATAAAAATATAGTATAGATTTTCGCAGCTGGTAATGATACCTCTATTTTATTGAAGTGGATTAAAAAGCAATATACTCGTACTTTTTAATGTACCTACACATGAAATCCTTATGAATTATTCAACATATATTATTATATATATAAATATATATACTAGAATGTATATATAGTATGTTGACGTATACACTATATAAAATATAATATATTATATACTAGAATGCGCCAGAAAATCTGTATTTACATTTTTTTTTAAATTTTATTAGTAATAAGTAGCCTTATAATATGTTCACCTCTGCTATATATTTTTCCCATCTATTGGGTTTGATAAGATGGGATTTATACTTGTTATTTATCTTCACTATCGTAAACATTAGGGAATTTATTGTCAGTTTATTAGATATTAATGCATTACCTCTCACTTAGTAATGGTACATGTATGTTTTTGTCAATAAACTATCTGAATTTGAAAATCTGAACTTATTATATTATGGTAATTTTTATGATATATTATGCCTCGAGGCATCTTTCAACAGTAATATGTTTTATTCTGCCACACTGGAAATGCGACCTTGTCGACTAAGACTATTGATATATTTTTTTTAAGCATAATAATTTTTACAAAATTTTATTTATATATTTTAATCAGGTATCATAGTGTTCCCTTGAGTGCCTATATGTTATAGTTATGTAATATTTTATTTTCAATTAGATATTAATATAAATTTATTCAATTAACCATTGTGTCTCAATTAATTTTATAACGTTTTACATTAATTCGTTTCAGTACTACACTTAGAAATGAGGTCTGGACGTCAAAATTATCCAACTAAAAGGCTGGAGGCATTGAAATGTGGCTACATTCAGGCACACTAAAAATTCCTGAGTTCACCATATTACCAATCAAGAATTACTAAGACGCATGAATAAGTCAAGAGAACTAATAATATTTCAAACTTCTATAAAACGAAGGATACATAGCTGCATACCTTCTTCTGAACTGAAATGAGAATGAATTGGAATATATTAATGAATTTATGATATATTTCAATTCCTTATATGTGGGATATATAAGCAAAGGCAGCAATATCTAAAAAAAATATATAAAATATTTTAAATGCGGTCACCGAGTGAATTCTATATTTTATATATCTTTCCCTTCCGAAATCATGTTTCCTCTAATTTTATAGTCTAGGTTTCCTATAAAATCTCAAATTTAGTACATTGTAAATTATTAGTCATCGACGACTGCATTAATTTTTTTTTTATATTACTGCCTTTGGTTTTATACCCCACATATAAAAATAATAAATCCAATGATTTGTAATATTTTGTTGTTGATTCCATATATTTTACGAATATCTTATTTTTATTTATTACCATTATTACACCATTTTACATAATATATACCATACACATATTACATACCAAATAGACATATTACATACAATATTACCATATTATAGTAAAACCAATTATCACAAAATTCACTTAGGACGCTGGAATATAAAATGAGCCAACCGCTTGTATTTAAAACTATAAAATGAAGTTTTATCTTTGACTTCATGAAACACAAATAATTTTCATTCACACTTACGAGTATAAACAACTGGCGCGTGGCTTCCTAGTCTCTACCTAATTTTACTAAATATAATTATTTCGTCCGTCCGTAACCGATAGCATCATAAAATAACAGCTGTTTTTGATGTCGCATGAACTTTATATTTCTATGTTTGCTTTATGTCATCTTACTGATTTGTTATTTTACCTTTATTTTATGCTTTTTGTTTTCTTTGATAATTTAGGGAGGGGTACAATGAATGGACTATTGCAGGCCTCTCCGAGTCACTTCACCCTGTACACGACGTTACACGGAGATGACCTTTAGAGTAAAAAAATGTCAACCTAGCGACTTATGAGTAGGATAGATATGAGAATTTTCGCTCATAAAACGGTCCTGCGAATGTACTGGGTATCCATTCACTGTTGTGTGTTGCATAGCAACACAAATTAACTATTAAGTGACGTGAAAGTGAGCGTATATCACGACAAATAAAGTTAATTATTAAGTACTTATTTCAATTAATTTATTACAATTAATTTTTTAAAACTAAATTAAAAATATAAACTTCACTGAAAGAATAAACTAATAACACTGATAATAATACAAGAAAAAATATTATTTTACTTTTGAAGGTTTATATGTATTATCTAATATGTAGGTATATTATATTCAAATTATATAAATTTATTGTTTGTTCCTAAAAATTGAATTTTTTAATAACATAAAAAAATGTTTTGAGCAGCGGATGTTGACCATTGAATAGATGTGGGATAGATGAAATTAAGATATGTAACAGGAATCTTGCGTGACCCGAAAATGCCTATAAAACTTTAAGAGAGATACTCGTATACCAAACTATTGTTAGATCCGCGATAATATATGACTCCGAATGCTGGACTGTGTACAACTCCTACTCTAGGTAACACGAAACAGCAGAAATGCGAGTGCTTATATAGTTGGCAGGAGTAACACTAAAATATAGGATTAAAATTTCACGCATTAAGTAAGCTGGAGGAGCGTCAGCTGAGATGGTATGGGCACATAAGATGAAGACCATACGGCGTAGCAGGCAAAGTCATGAAGCTTCATCGACAGTCATTCAGAGGAAGACTAAAGAACTCCTGGATGACTCAATGCTCCAAAATACTACAGAAAAACGGCCTGGATGAAAGCGATACCCAGAACCGAAGAAAATACAGCCTGATAATGAATTAAGACAACATTGCCTAGGCAATGAATTGGGTAGTGCAAGGAAGAAGAAGATATAAAAACATTTTTAATACTTTTTTAAAATGAAGATTTTCCATAAAAATGTTTCCATTACGAGAAGAATTGTGAAAACTTTGATAATGCAAAACGTGATAAATCCAATTACAAAATATAAACCACATATCAAAAATTGAGTAGTTATAATGTGCCTATAAATTATGTGAATATTATTTTATTCGTTCAATCCTTTTTTCGCGCTCTAATTTTGTTTTATGTAGGTACGCTTTATCGAAAAAAATTAATTAATATCTGCCAGAGATAAAATATATTTTCTCCTCACAGCAATGCAGTTATATTAGAATATCTCGTTTAAATTAGTCCATAACGCCCACAATCAAACACCTTGTAAATTCTTTTTTTTTAACGTAGTATATATCCAATTTTATTTTATTATTTTAAACTGGTTATGCATAAATCATGTCCGCACTTCCTATCCAATTGTCCAATATTAAAAATAGGTAAGGAAATTACATTTGATTTTTAAAATCAATTTTTATAATGAATTCAAAATGTAATTCAATATTTGTTGCACAACTATAAATAATTCAAAATACTAAAGCACATGTTGTAAAGTCCAATGCTAAACATAAACGAAAAAAGAAACACGTTTGTAATGATTTTTTACTGTCTTAACTGTTGAAATATATACAAAAACATAAAATATCGATATTTTCGCTATCAAACTGTTGAAATATAGGTACACAAAAACGTAAAATATCGATATTTCTGTAAAACATCGAGAAAAATACAAAAAAAAAATATGAAGAATTATTTAACAAGAAGGAAAATAAGTGAAGAAGAAGAATAATTCGATGTGGTATCATTTAACTGTCACCAGAGTTTTAAATCAGATATATTACGAAAAGTATAAAAAGAGTGGAAAAAGAATAATTGAAGAAGATAAAAAAAAGTGAAGAAGAAATTATTGCAGCGCTATTTTACTATCACAAGCATTTTTAATAACACAAAAAAATGTCTGTCAACTCACAGATAAATCCATTAAATCGAATGAAAGGGGGAAAAAACGGTTGTAATTAAGAATGACAGCATGCCCTTCACTTTTATCATTTATCTTTTTTTATTAATAGAAAAAACTGATTTCAATAAATAGCTTTGAAAAATTAAAACTTATAGCAATTACGCACATGTATATGTGGGTGCGGATTAATAGACGGAACAGCCACAAAGTTTCTTATTAAATAGAAGGGGCGTGCAGTGAGAACAAGAAGCATGGCTTTTATTTAAACATTCGCTTGGAGAAAAAAAAATTGAATTATTTATCTGGCAGAATATTATGAAGTATTTAAATCTGAATCGTATATTAATTATTGTGATAGGAATATTACGAGATATATATCTTATTTCGGATAACTTTCAAAATGTATGCTTACATGAGTAACTTGTTGGTCTTGTGGTTAGGACACTCGCCTCGTGATCCAATGGTCGCGGGTTCGAATCTCAGCCCAGACTAGGAAGTTAGTCCTATTTTCATAGCACAAGCGTTTAGCTTAGTTTGAAAATAGTAAAATAGTAAGAATATTGATGTGACACGTATTCCGTGTTCGCATCTCTATTTAAAAAAAAAAAAAAAACATACCAAATAAAAATTGGTCACCAACATACAAAGAAAAAATCATGCTACTTGTTCTCACTGGCATGCCTCTGGTCAAATAGTTAGAATACTCGAGTATCGTAGAATCTAAGTAACTTTATATTTCTCTGAGCAACTGAAAAACACTATTGTCCTATTTAATATTCATATTCTTTAGACTCTTTGGTCTGTCTGTATTTCAAAAGGTGTTTGAGAATTGGCAGCTCCGCCAAGAGGCCTGCCTAGTGTGACGCACGCCATCTATTTACGAAGCTAATGAAAATCCCGATTAAGTAATGCAAAATTTAAAACGGATACTGATACGGAAGCAGTCCTTTGAAATATGATTACAAGGTTCATTAAATGTAATATTGAACAAAGAAAATTGTCTAAAACATGCCTGACTACAATCGTTGCCTTACAAAGGGTAGAGACCAGTAGCGGCTCTTGTTTAAACAATATTTTTTTAATAAGGTTTGGGGCAAAAAATATCGATTTAAATACGCGATACGGCGGCAATTTTTCTGAATATAAAATTGAATTTTTTGCCTGAAAAATTAATATGGATCAATTATCTATTATATTATTAAACATATCTGCAGTTGCAGTTTTCAGTTCAGTTTTAAGGGGATTTTTTTTATCGCTGTGTGGTGAAACATGGAATCTGAAAAAAAGAGAGCTCAAGCGGATAAACGCCCTAGAAACGTGGTGACAGCCCGCTGCTAACATGTATCGTCAACTATGTGACATGAGGACACCATGAAAAGATTGGTGATCCAATTGAGGATGCAAAGAACCAGATATCGCGGAAGGTCACCAACACAATTGTTCAACTTGGTTAAAACTTTGTTACAGAGCCCAATCTTAAAATACACAAGAAATGGCACAGATCGCGACAGATAATAACAAATCATTCATTCCTTCATTCACAATTATCCCCAGTTATATAATCACAATTGCTCTCATCAGGAATAGGAAAATGGTGAAGATGGGGAATTTTAACAAACACGAGTAAAACAACAGTATGGAAATAAAAAAATATGCCAACTACACGATTTCTCTGTACTGGCGATAAATATTTAAGTAGAGAGAGACAAGAGAAATAAAAGAAATGTAAAAAGTTTTTTGGTTAAATGTAGACATATGTGTAAAGTGATCACTTAAGCCTACCATACGAAAGGTCGTAAGTCCTATGTACACCAAAAAATGACTTCTATACCTACTTTCCCATAAAAATACAGTTTCGTCTCTGTGAGACATCTATAATATACATTTTGGTTAAATATTTACAGAGACGACTAATATCTATACTATCACCAAATATACGATCTTGACATATATATTAATTCAATAATTAATTATGCCCTGTGATTTTTTTACGGGTGTATGTCTAGTTTAATTACTAAATTCCTAGATGTGTGTAATGAGATGTTTTGATATAGTCTGTCTAAATATGGAACATTGAAATCCTTAAATTCTAAATCCGTGGTTCCAGATTTAAAAAATATATTTTTACAATCAATATTTATTCAAAAAAAAATTTTTATTAATCAATTAGAAAAGACATACAGAAAAAATCAAATTAACGAAAAAATATTTTAACTGCCACCGATAGAATTGGAGGTCCGTAATTCGAGTCCCGGTGGCATTTAAAATATTTTTTCGTTAATTTGATTTTTTCTGTATGTCTTTTCTAACTGATTACTAAAAATTGTTCATTAATTCACAGAACTTTGTTCTGAAATTGCAACTTCACAATAAGAATGTGTTTCCTTTAATAAAATATATATTCAATTGTTGATAAGTAATTAATTTATTATGTTAGGTGTTTTAATATAAAATGTGCACTGCGAAGGGAGCCGCCACTGGTGAGAGCACAGGTAGCAGCGTAAGAAGGTATATTGGCGTATAATGACCAGGATAGAACAATTGTTTACAGATAAAAGCAATTTACACCGGGCTTTGAGCCGTTTTAATTGTATTCAGGTGATGCAGACCAGAGATAATATTGGAGAACGAACCTCCTATGCATCCGGCAAGGCGTGGTCGGTCTCCTTGACTCCGAGATACCTACTATTTCACTGTCCAGTACTTCATCTCAAGGATTACTATTAATATTATTTGACGGTATGAATCACGTGCAATGCGGTTGGTACGATATAAATAAACGGTATACGCATTGCAGATTAATTAAATTTTTTATATTAATGAAAAGAAAACACTTTGTACAAAACAACTATTTATTGAATTATAAACTTGTTTCGCGGCCAAAGGTACCTTCCTCAGGATACAATATATAGTAAAAATTTAAATTCGAAGTATACGCATTAACAAACACAAAAAAAATGTAAGCGAGTTGAATAACTAATTAAGATCTAGTGTGAAATAACAAATAAGATATTATTTATTATGTTGTTGTTAACAATGCTCGCCAAGCGTCTTTTTCCCAGACACCATCCACATATGTGTAATTGCAGTATATAATCGAATAAACATTATAATTTTGTTGTCTGTCCGTCTGTCAATAACTTCGTGTAATGTTCGTAATTTCGTTTGGATTCACAGCTAAAAAAACAAATAAAACGGCCGGAGATGGGGCTTGAACCCCGGGCGAGCAAACCCGAACCGACTACTTAACGCATGTTGCTCCCGCCGCCTCTCCATGGACCTTAAAAATATTAATTACATAATATACTAGGGCTTAGCAAAGACGCCAACGATAATTTAATATAATATATAAATAAACTATAATCCATTTAAAACCTACCTGTACCTACCTGTAACCTAATATACAATGCCCTTATTTTCTAAGCTTTATTTTAAATTTAAATGTCTATAATTAATTAGTATAATTCCTTCTGTCCCTTCATCGTAATGTAAATCATAGATTTAAGTTTCTTTTTGATAGCATTCTTATTGTGTTTTTTTGAGTGAATGAGTTAAAAAACCATCAATATGCATTATTCATGAAAAAATCTAATCAGAATTTGTTAATGCATACCCCTCCTAAATAATATAAAAAATATAATTAAAAAACTGCTTTTTAATTCAAAAGCTTTTATGTTCATTTAAACTATTTAAATACATTATTGTTTAATTTAAAGAATATATATGCATTATTGCCTATAAAAATTTAACTGCTTTATAATTACGAACTTACCTTTATAAGCAATTCCGCACATAGGAAGTAGCATTGCAAGTGTTACGACTCTGTGTACATATTTATGCAATGTTTATTTTATATTATATTTACTACCAACTTTATTTATATATTATTTACTGCAATAAGTACAAACCAATGAGACATGATTTAAATAAGATCGTATATAAAATCTAATATAGAATTATAAAAAATAGGCATGTCTATTTATCGCGATTAATGTTTGTATCTTTTAATAGCGCTCTTAAAAAGATATAAACAAATGAACTAAGCGAATATCTTAATTACGGAATTTATTACTTTCAATGAAACATATACGATTAAATCAAAACAACAAGTAAAGAACTTCATTATGAAAACTTCAATGGACTTTTTGTATTTTATCGTAACATCAAGCTCGTAAACATCTACAAATTTTTGAAAACAGTGTAGGTATATGTTCCAAATCGAAACCTTCAATATATTTGAAAAGACTATACTAGAAACATCTGTAGTCCTTCTCGTGAAATGACATACATCGATTTTTTGGCTGATAATAATACCTCTATATTTTTGATGTGGATTATTAAGCAATATTATATTTAATCTATATATTATACTCTTCCGAATTATTTGACATATAGGTAGATACACAAGATTAAGACTGAAATATTTATAATTTGTAACTCCTTTTATGTATGTATCAGATATGTTCTTAGAACACAAATACTGGATTCAGTAATTCCGTTAAAATTCAGTAATTGCGTTCTCGGAACATACATACATGTAAAAATAATGCGTGAAAACACTTAATTAAAAACCACTATTTATTGAATAATCAACATATTTCGGAGCAAATGGTTAATAATAAAATGGAACTTATGCGAAAACAAATTTAAATGTTTTATTTGCTATGATTGTTTTTTCAATTTCTCCATTTCTTTATATAATTAACTGAAACTAACTAATCTGTATTATTTGTGTAAAATAATATAAACGCTTGTTAATATCAAAATATATATATCTAATATATAATATATATATATATATATATATATATATATATATATATAATATATACTATATATATATATTGAATGCAGTTAACTAGGATTACTAATAGAAAATGTACTGAAGTAGAAATTTTATAGGAAATCTCTTTCAATATCATATTTCTAAATCACTATTAAAAGCAAATACAGCGATATTTCCGTAATGTAACAAGCAAAGGCAGTAATATCTATCTACTTTAACCAATAAACCCCCGAGAATGTGTCACGAGACAAAATGACCGCATCATAAAAGTTGAAAAAAAGTGAGAGTCGATTTAACACTGAAACATCATACCAAACAATCAAATACAGCAATATCCAATTATGTATAGAGCAAAACAGCAATATCAACAATTTGGTTGAAAACAGCAATATCCATATTTAAAAGTTGAATATTTATTTTTACGTGTTTATAAAAGGATAACTGAGGAGTCAATTGTTTTTAAAAACTTATTTTCAATAAAATTTAGGTTTCAATGATTCTAAAGAAATTTCATTGTGAAGTGAAATGTTTTTTGTATTTATCCACCTTATTGGGATATTGTTGCCTTTCTTTGCAATTTTTACCGATATAAAAATGATAAATCTTATATTGATATAGAATTTCAAGACATTTATAGAAAATATTTTAAACGTTATCTGGGATATTGTTGCGTTTGCTTTGTAATTTTTACCTATACAAAAATGATAAATCTTATATTGTTAGAACATTTCAAGACATTTCTATTGTGATTCTCGAGCTTCTTATAAAGCTTCGTACAACCACCGCCGCGGTAGTCATGTCTGGCAATAAAACCGACAATTAAATTTTACAACCTCACCAACACATAGAGCAGCGCAGATTGAAACGGTTAGGGTCGCCGATAATCCGGACGGACATTGCCTCACGCGGAAGGAAATGTAATGGCTGCTCGCCGATGCACAAAGCGCAACAAAACCACCGGGCGCATGCGCGCAGCAAAACGGCGCGCGCACGCTGAGGGAGCCATTCATCAGCGCTTTTCCCGCAGCTCCGACATCAATCTGCCGCGCTGTCGGGAGCGGGCAGCCTCCCGCCTTATCTCATCTCGGGGAACACGGGCCGCACCAGCCTGCCAACAATGCCAGCGGAGCCTTAAACGATTAAGCCCGGTTTGTATTCAAATTATTATTAAGGTTGCAATAAAAACATCGACGTGCGTTAACATCTATTATTGCCTATTTAAAAAAAAATGCGTTTTGTATTTTAATATTTTGTCAATTGAAAAAATGACAACTGTTGGAGGAATAAAGTATACGAATCATCCCTAGTACGAGAACACTGTTTTCGAAGCATGTATAAAGAGGTAAAGTTTGTAAGTTTGGTTGTAGGAGGTAGTCTCCGAAACTACTCATCCGATTTCAAAAATTCTTTCACCAATATTTAGAATGGACTATCAAAGCAGTTATAGGTTATATATTACCCCATTAAAATAAAATGTCTTTTCGTGATGACCTATTTTGCAACTAACGTCGCCGAAAAAATCGTCGAGCGATGCGTTTTTTACGAACGCTGCATTAACGGTAAGAGATATTTAGATACTTTGTATATAAGAAGTTGTAGAACTCAAAAAGTTATATAAAAAAATCTACGATGTCATATTTATATTTATATGTTGAGGTCAAAAAACAAATTGATAAAATATGAATAAAACACACATTTAAAATAAATTTTAATCTGTCGGGGGTAATTTAAGTATGTAAATAAATTTTTTCATCGTCAGGAAAAATTTATGTTGATAAAAATTTCCATTCACATAACATTGTATTGATGAGTAGTGTAGATTATATTGATATTGCACTGATAATCCTATAGTCTCAAACAGAATTTCACACGGGCGAAGCTGCGGGCACAGCTAGTAACTAATAAAGTGGTGTAAGGCTAATAATTTATTTTTTTAATTATGATATCACCAATTAAAAACCTACCATCGCAACTACGCTTCGAGCATTTAATATCACACATATACGTCAAATAATTAATAGCATAATATAAATAAAGCATAAACAGAGATATAATTAACAAACCATAATACGCATTGCAATAGAAGTTTATAGTATTGCGTGGATGCGACACAATATAATATTTTATGAATGGTGCACACTTGACCCAATTTCATTTTGCAATAGTGTCCAGTATATCTAGATGATTTATGTTTATTTTAATGATTGATTTTATGATTATTATTGATAAATTTCTTATTTATTTTTAAAGAAACAAATTTTTTTCAAGATTCGCCTGATGCATGGAAATTTATAATAAATGATGTTAAGATTAAGACAAAAAATATAAATATTTATTTAAAATGAAATGAAATTAATAACGCGGTGTGTGCATAAATCTTAAGATTGTCTATATTAGCGAAAGAGGCTTTACTCGGAACGGAGGCTCGCCGGCAATAAAGTCCGCGAGAAGCAGATCGGACAGGAAGCGTTGCCGACACCCCCGCACGGGGGAACAATGGTCGGGGGCGCGCCCGGAGACGATCGCGCAGATTGCCGCCGCCTGGGAGGCTGTACCGCACGTGCGGGGGCTGATCACTGCTCCACCCGAGGGCTGAAGTGGAACCGACTCCAAATTATTATGATTATTATTATTATTATTATTATTATTATTATTATTATTATTATTATTGATAATGGGCAGGCAGCTTAAGCTGATAGGCCCATATCACTGTCTCTCATTTGAATATCCAGCCTATTCAATTCTCCAACTGTTTAACAATAATTCATCACTGTTTGAATGACTGAAAAAAAAGTAAAAAAGGGAAAGAATTCTTTCATATTGTCAGGGAGTTCAGGCGATAGGAAACAAATGAAACACTAAAAATTAATGAGCGAATTGATAAATTTATTATCCACTGTACACAAATTTAGCTAGGGAACTATTGTTTTATTTTATTTCGTATAGGTCACTCGTCTATGACTGTTTTATACTATATTGAAAAATATACCTACATAATGAATGTAAACGGCACATAACAATGGAAAATATAATATGAAGAGTAATATTATTTAATAAGTGTAAACACATATATATATATATATAATGTTTATAATATTAGCGTATGATAAACAACTATGTATCATTAACTAAATAATGATATATAAATAAATAACATAATGATGTCGTATCTATATTTCAAACGATTTACATTATTAAATGTTTTTAATTATAGTATTAAAATATTTTGCCATTAGGTCACCGTAATAATTTTGAAGCTGAAAAAGAGAGGTTTCGTGTTATGAAATTACCTTGAATCACATTGATTATGTTACAGTTTAATTTAAAATAAAATTTAACATAACCAAAAAAGAAAACAAACTCAAAATCAATACAATTATCATTCAGGAGCGCAGTTACCATCGACATCTATTACTGCTTTCAATTTCTTAGGAAGAGTGTCCAGTGTCCTTAGTGGTGCAACATTCGTACCCTTTCACAGCCACCGAAAGACCTGGTCATCAAAATCTGAAGATTGAGGCTTATCGTCAAAGCTGGAGTCACTCTGCGAATTCCCTTTCGCTAATCGTGCCTTCACCGAAAAGAGCGTTGAGATCACAGAATGACTCAGCAGCTTTTCACCCTTTCATGAAGTGGGACAGCATAATATGGCGTATATGTGTACGGTTTTCGTATTGGGTGGCTTATTAAATAAATATATTATGACAATTGTCAATTAAACGTTAAATTAATAAAAATAATACACACTTTTGGTTATTCAATGTCCTGACATATTGCTCAGATTTATTCTACATATTGCTACCTATAAAGAGTATTGGCCCAACTCAAAATAAATTTTTATTCATTACAATAAACAAAATATTTACTATACTTTCTTTTATAATCAAACATAATAATTTCTTTGTCTGTCCGTCTATCCGTCCGTCCGTCCATCCGCCTTTCTGTCCCTGTAACTTCGTGAACATCTGCAATTTCATTCGAATTCACGGCTAAAAAACAAATTAAACAACCGGAGATGGGGCTTGAACCCCGGGCCACCAAACCCGAACCGGCCGCTTCACGCATGTTGCTTTGGCTGCCTCTCCATGGACCGCCAAAAAGATATTATAAATATATATTAGGGCTTAGAAAAGACGCGAACCAAAGTTTCGTCATTTTTGACGAATTGCAGTAAGTAATTAACAAAAAATCTTCATTTATAATAAATATATTAAATTAATAATTCGTGATTTAGTCACGATAAATGTCCTTAAATTAAAAACCAAGTATTTTGGCATGGGCCGTTATTTATCCACTCACCTGTTTCCAAAATATTGGATTTCCGCGAAGATCCCTTAAAGCAGTAATGTCCAAAATGTATTTTTTTTATGTATTTAAAATATTTAAAAAATACTGATAATTTTTTTTATTTAAGTTGCCTGTTTATTTATCTTTGCCAAACAATCATTAATTGTGTACAATTTCGTAGAAAATATTGTAATTACAGTAAATTCTTGATTACGCGTCCAGCCGCTCGTTACGGGGCAATCCTGACTATGTTTGCTAAAATGCGGAACAAGCGAGTGGTTGTGATAAATGCACGATATTTGTTGGTCTGATGATATACGGCCTCGCGATTTGCGCGGTTGCAGTCACATTTCCAGCACTGGCCGTTGTGCGCACGCGTGGGCCCCTCGCCTCGGACCCACCGGGAGATGAATCCCGCAGATTCCTGCGAGAGGCTGTATGACATGTTTACATTTGCATTGGTGCACTTTTTCAAATGATACAATGAATTCCACGGTGTATTGACATTTAAATATGAGTTTTTTTATTTTAAAGGTCTTAAAATAAATTTTACATTAATGTCTAAGTAAATACTACTTCTGACAAATAGAGATAGAGTGCATCAGTTGGTTCATTTACATTCTATTGTGTTTACGTATGATTTTTTTAATGTACTACCAGAAAATATTTAAGAGTTTACTAATTTGTTTTGAAATTCGCGAATACGTTTTTATTATTGGCATTAACGTCACGACCCCTTCTCCCTTCTTTAACCTACCTACCTACCACAGTTAAATATCAATAGCTCGATGAGTGAGACTTTTTATCTCCCGGCTTAAAATTATCACGAATATTGCCCGCCATCTCCAGAGTAGTTTTGTTATCATCAGGTGAAGTCCCATCGGCTCCGAGAGTCCCTCGTGCGATGTGTGTGGAAATGTCCTTGCAGATCAATCAAGCTTAATCATCGTCCATCAGCAATTCAAGAAAAAAGTGTGTTGACAGGTTATTCGAGCTTCTTGTGCCCTCAGCTACTATCCCATACAGTTCACGCTATCGTTTCCATTTACCATCCCTCTTCCCTCTTTTATTTTTATCATTAAAACCCAACATCTGCTTGATCATGATTGAATTAAATAAAATTAATATAAATAATGCGCAAATATATTTGAGAACAAAAAAGTGGACAACTCGAGTAACGTGCAGTTTGAAGAACTGTTTTTTTAAATACAGATAGGTATATATGTCACGTCAATATTTTTACTATTTTCAAAATAAATTAATAGTTTGTGCTTTGAAAAAAGAACTAATTTAGGAGGTTCGAACCCTTGATCACTTTACCACCCGAGAAAAATTGAGTCGAGAAAAAAAATCAGCTAATTTTAAGATTATGATACAAATATTTGAGATTCTTTACAATCTGAGACCATTCAATCGCCTAGAGGACAATGATACTGAAACTAAAATCCATTGCACATAACACAGATATTAATAATTTATATGTATTTCATATACATTTTAATATTCCTTTGAATAAGATATTTCATTTGCGTGAAAAATGTTACCTTGCTTTTATGGTTTATACTAACAATTATATTTAAAATCATTTATTCAAATAATATTGTAATCTACCGAGATTTTACCCTATTAGACAGTTTGTTGCCACGATTTAACCTGCAGCACTACGGATTTTTTAAAAAGAATTGTATTTGATAAATATACAAGCGAGCTCCCAAATAACAGTTAAGGTTAAGGTTAACCTCCTGAAGGAATCTGATTTATATTTAACCACACCTGGTGATGCGGAATGTGTTTATATTACCGTGTTTATTATAATGTATTACAATAACAAACATACACATAAACATTGCGTGCGCTATATTAAATATAGTGTAATAGATGTGGCCGTCGTTAAAAACCTCATATTGAGGCCTTAAATTGTTTGTTAAAGCCTTTCGCAACCGATCTGAGCTATGTATCGTCCGGAAAAGCGGATCTTGATTTAGGAGATGTTGCCAGAAATGTTGTATTGGCGGTGTTGTCCACCTCCGGGCGATAGATGTCCTTTGGTTCAGCGCACCTCATCTGCAATAATACATATTTAGGCGCGTGGGCGCTTTCGGCCACTATCTTCTGGAGTAACCATCATTTCATAATTAACCAGAAAATAAAATTAATAATTAAATACGACTTTTTTAAAAAGAGTAAAGAATGAAGATGTTAGGAAAGAATGCAACGCTGATCTTATCATAGTTAATAGAATAAATAAGGGTCATTCAGATGGTTTGGGCATGTTGAATGAATAAGGAAAGAATGGTAAGAAAAATATATGACGCAAGTGTTGACCGCACCAGAAAGAAAAGACGACCGCGAAAGACGTAGCATGATCAGATTGTTAGGATCCTCAACAATCGTCGAGCCGTTATGCGAAGATGTATGAATGTGGATTGCAAGAGTTGTATTTTAGAATAGAAGAGTATGGCGCTCTATCCTCTCTGCCGACCCCCGAGGTAAATGGCGTAAGTAAGTAAGTGTGTATATTTTACACATTTTTAGGACTCATTTTAATCGCTTTTTTACTGATTTACCCATGAATATGATACATGAATGTCAAGTCATTATCTGAGAACATGTCACCCGCTGAGAAGAGGATTACCTGGAGAAGCTAACAGTGAGAAGAAGAGGACAATATCCAACTCAATGGATAGAACATAACAATTTGGTTTTGTCAACTCATTATCTGAGAAAATGTCACCCGCTGAGAATAGGATTACCTGGAGAAGCTAATAGTGAGAAGAAGAGGACAATATCCAACTCAATGGATAGGACATACCAATTTTGTTTTGTCAACTCATTATCTGAGAAAATGTCACCCGCTGAGAAGAGGATTACCTGGAGAAGCTAACAGTGAGAAGAAGAGGACAATATCCAACTCAATGGATAGAACATACCAATTTTGCTACCGATTATCCGATTGAAACGGTGAGAAGAAGAGGACAATATCCAACTCAATGGATAGAACATACCAATTTTGCTACCGATTATCCGATTGAAACGGCTACCGAACTGAGGGATGCAGATAAAGGCGGAGGATAGCCGTCAAGGCCATCAGAAATCTACAACTTGGGGGAAGAAATCAATTAAAAATATTTTTCCATTAGAAAAGTATGATTTTCATTTGTTACGGCGGCCCCATGTGCTAAAGTTCCAAATTTGTAGAAAACCTACAGTGTGTACAAATAATTGGTCGCCCCAGCTAAGTACAGAGCTGGTCAATAGATTACGTCCGCGGGCAGCCCGGGGCGGGCGAGCGGTTATTACATCATTAGCGGTGTCTTTAGACCGATTTTTATCTAGGCCCGTGATGAATGCCCTCCTGCCCTGGCGGGCGACCGACGGCGAAATTCGAGAGCCGACCGCTCCCGACCGCTGACGACTCCACCCGAGCGGCGGTCGGTACTGCGGGGACTTTCGCCATGATCGATTGCCTCATTGTTCTAAGGCAGATCGATAATCGATCAAACTTCATCAAAATGAAATCAAACAAATTTCGCAAACTCATCAGCGATGCAAAAATTTAAGTCCACCAATCCAGCTCATCAATACTACAAAAAAAAATTTTTTTACATCGTGCCGTGTTGCTTTATTTCCAAGTTTGTCTCCTGAGGATAAAATTTTTGGGGTGTGGCTGCGTCGATCTCTATTATTGCGATTTCGCATTTTTTCGTCATCACTTTTTTGTCGATTCGTTGCGTACTTATTTACAAATGCCTGTCTTATTGATTTATAGAAATGAAGATACAGAATCGGTAAAACAATTGTTTTGTATATAATAAACATTGAAATGAAGGCTATTAATTTGTACCAAAACACGTGTGTTTGATACGCAGTAAACATTTTCTTAATGGCGTTTTAACTTACGCTCGTACGAATCTGTCTAGGAAAATTTATTGTCTATTTGAGATTAACATTTTGATCTCGAGACTCACCGGCTCATTTCCTCGGGCGTCTTGAAGATGATTTCTTGCAGCTGGAATTCTGATACGGCGATTGTGAAATCAATCGGGAGAAACAGATCTGTATCACTGAGCCATTCTAAGAATTCTTCCACTTTGAAGACTCTTAGTCACTGTACTAGCAAAATGGATGGATGGAGACATGAAGATTAGAAGATTTATTTAGGTATTTAAATACTTAAATAAATCTTCTAAGCATAAACTTTATGACAAGCCCTTATTTTGTCAATAAATATTGTATTGTAATAATTTTTTCCTCTTTCTCATTTTCTGCCACAGCTACATTTATATTTTTCTGCTGATCTTTGTGACATAATTACACTTATGATAAAAGTATTACATCACATATTTTTCCTCATTTCTTTTACATGGTTTTTGCATTTCCATAGGAGATTAACCCTTAAACGGATTTGGTGATCGGAAATAGTAAAACAAACAAAAAGTATATAAAAATAGTTGTTTATTGATAAGTATAAAGATATTGAATAGTGTTTCTAAATATTTTAGGTATTTTAGAATAAAAAAGGGTGGAAAATATATTCCCATTATCCGTTAGTGCATTCACTAAGTTAGAAATAATTTACCACTATCTTATTAGCCTTTAATTAATTTATTACAAAGTTCAATGATTGATAATCAAAAAATATAGCAAACAAAAAAAAAATCAAGTAAAAAAGACTGAAACCATAAAGTGCAACAAAAAATTGATTATTATTCCACATCACATGACATATTCAATACCTTGAAGCATTTTTTGCGCATAACGGAACTTCACAATGTTAGCATATGTTTGACCTTTTCTTTTACTTTTTTACTTTTTTTTATACGAAATATAATCATAAATATATTACAGCCGAAAAATAGAGCTTAAAGGAATTTTTAGAAATAATTTGTTAAAATATGTGCAGCGACGCATTAATAATTTCAAGTTAGAGCAAAAATGACAGATGAAAATTTTGACATCAAAAGAGACAAAAGAGCAATTATTTGGATGATATTCGCAAATTTATTTTCATTAATAAATTGAGCGTATACCACAGTACTGGTAAAAGATTAAGACAAATTATCGATGGAAAGTATTTTAGCATTATTTGATTGAGGGTTAAAAAATATTTTCATTTTGAAAAATGCTGGTAATGGATCAAAGTGTTCCGCATCTTAATAAATCTGTCAAAAAATTACTTATTTAGATGTCAGATAATAAAATATAAAGTCAGTAATTTGTGTAATATTATGTACAGGTATGAACATTATTTTAGGCGTAGAGATGTGCAATTAAATGTGTCCATGCCAACAAAATCACAGCAAACATACAATTAAGATAATTAATTGACTAAGGTGTTCTTACGCTTTCCGCTACCATCGTGCGACCGGACAGCTGTATTTACCAATCCGGTACTTTAGTGTCGGTCTGATGCAAGACCTCCGTGCATCATCGAAACGCGGCCTAAGCTCAATAATTGCTATGTAAAGAACTGAACACTTTCAGAATCACCTAAAGTTTTCTCTTGTACAGAGCTGAATTCATGAAATAAGAGTAAATATATGCAAAGATGTGCAACAAAAATGCCAACTGGTCTGAGTGGTCTAGAATACTCGTAAAGACTAAGAATTTTGAAGCTCCTAAACCTGCAGGACCGCCGTAATCTGATTGAGACACAAAATCTTGAACGGCTATTACTGTTCAGATTTTGAATATTTCTTTACGCTGAATCACAATCCACAACTGAGAGGACACCACCTGAAACTAAATAATAAATTCTTTACCTTGAATCCAGAAAAAACTTCCTAATCAATAGAGTGGTGTGTTTCCTCCAAAATATGAATATTTTACAAATAATTTGGCAAATACTGTATATAATGAAAATGTCTTGAAAATTGAAACTGTTTTTATATTATGTACCTGCTTGTTTATTTATTGAATAAAATTGTGTTTTTCTTTATTATTTTTGTGAGTAAGAACTCGCAAATTAATTATATATATTGTTTTTTATAAATGTAATTTTATATATTGTTTTGAAAAAATAAATGTCTAGTAGGAATAAAAGGGAAGATTTTCAGAAAAGCAGGAGCATTTTAGTGATTTTTCGAATCAGTTGGTCAGAAAGCATTTCAACATTTTTAAATCAAGTTATATCCAGATAATACGTACCTTCGTGCTAGTTCTTTTAATCTTTATTCCTTTTGGTCGCGATTTTTGAAGAATTTTTCCTTTGGTTGCTCAATTTATAATTCCATTTTGTGTTTTACTAATCCTTATTTCGAACGATAAAAGAATCAGTCTATTAAATTCATCGGCAAAGGTGGAGTTTAAAATCATCGTGTTTTAATTTCGATTTGCCGGTAGTTCTAGACAGGATCCGGGAGAAGATTTGAGAGTCGTGTAGACATTGATCAGTCTCTTTTCCCGGAGCTGGAACGAATAGTGGTAGATGCCTGGAACAGTTTACCGGAGGAAATTGTATCTGTCAGTTCAGTCAAAGGGTTCAAGAATACTTTAGATGCTTAGTACACTGAGAGGCACACGATAAAGACCAACAATAGCTACCTGCCTGTCAAATAATAATAATAATTATAATAATAATGTTGAGTATTATTGGTTTGGTTCATATTCTTACAAACTGTTATTAAGACTTCTTATTCCAGGTGTTAATTTCTTATAAATAATAAACACCTGATCCTTACAAACTATTTATAAGGCGTTATTTCTAATGACGTTCTAATATATAACTCATTGTCAAGATGCATTTACACTGTATATATTTGAAGTGTTTTGAATTATATAAATGAGGTATAGTAATTTCCCAAAAAGACACGTAACTTAGGGTTTGTTCTTTCATACAGTGGAGTGTGAGATATCAGGTTCTTTGAGCTGTCTACAATTAATATATTATAAATAAAATCATCTTAAAAAATGAAAAAAACTATGCAAAAAAATAAACGAACACCACATAACCTCTTCTTCTTGAATTTTAAGTAATATTTTTTTTATATAACGCGTGCTATAAATTTATAATTTTATATCTTGTATGTACTGCTACCTGAAAGTGTTGTATATACTTCTTTCTATATTATAACATTTTTATGTAAAAGCCTATAATGGGCTTAACAAATAAATAATAAACACACATCCTACTGATCGTTATTTTGAGGAATTAATTGTTGAAATAGAAAATGAAAAAAAAAACAATTTTCTTATTTCATATTTCATAAATCAGTCTATATTTTATGATTAAAACACGATGTTATGTATTCATTCGCACTTATATCTAAGACAACAGAATAATATTGTAACAAGATTCTAGAAATGACAGAAACTGTAAATAATCGAGGATTTCCGAAACAGTCTGGACGTTTTAGAATATTAGAGAAAGATCTGAAAGTCAGTGGAATGCGCAAGTACATGCGAGAATATTCGAGGTAGAACAGCAACAGCAATACACGTCACGTTAAGTCGAGTTTGACAGATGAGCGAAACGGGCGAAAACAACAGAAATTAAAGAAGTAAAGTTATTATATCGGTCGTTAGACATATTTAACTGTAACTGGTTTTGGATATTTTATACGAACCGTATGTTTTTCCGAGAAGCGATTCTCGACGTTTCGTTGAATTCTTATTCAACGTCATCGGGAGGACGACTTTTACCCGCGGAGGTAGAGGGCGGACAGATTACTACTTTCGAGGGCGTAAAATGCATATAATTTACGCCCTCAAAAATAGTAATCAGTCCGCCCTCTACCTTCGCGGGTAAAGGTTGTCTTTCTGATGACGTTGAATAAAAATTCAACGAAACGTCGAGAATCGCTTCTCGGAAAAACACACGGTTCGCATAAAATATCCGCAACCAGTTACAGTTGAAGAACAGAAATATTTAGCTTTGTATGTGTAAAATATGAACGTCTCTTCCTAAGTGTTATTTCGAGTTTTCGATTTGTTTATTATTTTTGTATCCGTTGAGTGAATACCAAAATGTCTCATTGCTTGTAGCGGGGTACAAGGCGAGCGATGCTGCGGGGAACAAGGCGAGCGATGCTGCGCGATACCCAGCGAGCGATGCAGCGAGCAGCGAGGTACCCGGCCAATGATATAGCACCGCGGAGCGCGGACACTGCATCTCCTCCCGCGAGCGGGCTGATTAATGCGCCCTGATAGCGTTAGCGCTGCGCCAGCCGCCCGTAATCCAAATGTCGCGTGAACACTGTACCGGCTGGCCCGAACAAGTTCCTGTTTAATAAACAAATAAACTATGGTTCCCTCCAAATCTTGCACCTAGGAGGCAGTGAAGCGGTTTTGTGTGGACGCCTCCCCGCACTCATACGAGTTTATGTGGCGTAATAAAAAAGAAATTTTTTGATTAAGGTGGGAAAAGTGTCGGGCTGATATGGAAGTTATTTGCTCATAAAACGGCGCTGGGTATGTGGTGAGTCCACTGGCACGAATAAGACGGCACCCAAGTTTTGAGTGATCTAAATAAAATGCACTTAAAGTAAAGAGCTATCAAAAAGTGAAAAAGTACGTACAAATCGGGAATGTATTAGTAAATCACAAAAAAATATATATCGCAGCCCCGAGTGTGAGAAGCTAGTGTCTTGCCCACTGGGCTAAGAGGGCCGCTCATGAAAGTATAATTATAAAATACTTGTATGTAACAACATAAATATTATTTTGCATAAAAAAAAGTTTTTCTTAAACATACTCCACTATTTATTAACTACTTTAATTTGTTTAAGATGAATTGCAGATTTCTCACGAAGACGAAGCTATTTTTATTATAAACGTGTATGGAAGTCTTTTATATAGGCTCAGGGCTTACAACTTATATGATCTAGTTAAGTCAAAAAGTTTTACTCAACACAATGCAACGTTCACCATTTACTCCGTAAGAATATCCACACACTATCTAATTTTTGAAATATATATAATATGATCCAACTCTTTAAACCTTCCATATATTTGATTTGACTATGCTAGATACATTTGTAGTCTTTTCTCATGCAACAGTATATACACATAATTTGCACAAATATATACATAATTCGCAGCTAATAATGATAACTCTATATTTTTAAATTAAGCATTATTTTTTTAACGTATACGATACTCTCCATTATAAAGATATCCTAGAACAAATAGCAAGGCACGCATTTATAATAACCGTGAGCGAACTATACTCACGTATTAAAGCCATGGTGGACACTGTCAAGACCAATGGCAAGCTAAGAATAACTGAAATGAGAACTTTGTATGCTATGTATCAACACGTTCAGAGAATAAGCACAACAAGATTACCGTACATAGCTCTGCCTGCCGTACCACATAGATAGCGTTCACCAGGGAGACGCCCGAAGAGATGGAGAGATTCCTGGAATTCAGCATCACTAAGGGAAACACCTGCATAAACAGACTCTTGAGTCGAAATAAAATTGAAGAAGAAGATATTCTTCCGAATTATTTAACATTCATTTACACTAGAATACGCCTGAAAAACAATATTGTAACGAGGCTTAGAAGAATCACGCTTTCATGTTAAGCGACAGTTGTTTGAAATGTTCACAATACTAGCGAAGATTCCAGAACAGCCTAGCGTAATCTACAGCTTTCGAGAGACGAGAGACGTCTCCCGAGTTCCAGGGACATCTGGAATTTACGAGAACTTGCGAGAAAACACTATAAAAGTCTAGTAAATACTAGAGAATTCTCGAAAGTTCAAAAATTCAACGTTATCGGGTAAAAATAAATGGATCCAGGCCGCGGAGGGCCATTGTTATTTTGAGGTTTCCTATACTATACGGCTCTAGCGGTAAATCACGAAGCGAAAACAGTGTTACCATCAGGCGTGTGAACTAAGCGATAGGTAATTAAGTGAAGTACCTAATCTTTTGCGATTTTGGAGCGAATATTTTGAAAAAGTTCTTAGCAGCGAATAATAATACGTGCTGAAATTGGATGGATTATTCTAGTGAATAGGGAATAAAGTGTTAAAGCGATTAAAAAGTGTCTATTTACGAGTTATCAATTTACGAAATAGTTAATTCAAAGAAATGAGTTACATTTAATAGTGATAAGTGACTTTGTACGATTGTTTAATTAATTAATCAGTATTTAACAAATCCGTTATTATACATCCAGCGTTTCATTAATTCCTCCCGCAGTCACGAAACGTGACAACATTTAAAATTATTTTCAAAAATAGTTTAATTAAATTCTAGCTTATGTTTTCTCTGCTGTGGATTGCGTCTTATTCTGGCCACTCTGTATGTAGGTATATCTAGTGCCTTCTAGCGGTGAGCCGAGTCGCGTGCTGGTGACATTTAGAAAAAATAGCGAGAATCCACCTTCGTATTTAATGCACCTACCTTGTGCAACACTCCGCAGGCGTGTTGTGTCAGAGGATGTGTTGTTGTTCATTCATTTAAGTTGTTGTTCGTCGCGCCACTACCGGTGTTACGATCTCGGATTTCTTACATAAAATGCAACGAATATAACACTTCTGTGAGACAAACCACCATTACGCTTAAGTAACAGAAATACCAATGACATAATAATATGTAATTAGCGAGGTCTTAATAAAGGTGGCCTGAATATCAAGGCGAGGTCAAGAATTCAGGCTGCCGAAATAGTTAGTGGAGCAGCAGAAGTATCATTATTATACCATATAAGATGAGAGAGACCCTCGCCATGGACAACCCACATATAAAGACCTCAATGAATTTTGATTTGGTTTGGACGTGAATGAGGAACTACCGAAATTCATCTTCATGGCAACTCCTGTGGGTCGTCCCAGAATAAACTGAAACAAATAGACAAAAAAATGTACGACGACCAATTGGTAATTGATTTGCCAATAAGCACTGAAAATAGAAGTGCCTTGCTGAATTTTTAGACCATTCTATTCTTAGGAAACGAAGATAGTGATGATGATAACAATATGTGTAATGCCATTTTTATTAAATATTTTTCATTCAAGAAAGTTTTACATGCACAATTGTTTTTAGTGAAATGGGATCCGCTACAGATGCATGACTATTCTACGAACAAAGACTCCCCTGTCGACTCTACTCTTTCTCTATCGAGATTGGCATTGTTTAATTTTAAGTCGTTTTTGTCCTCGCTATGCCTAAGACGAAGCAAAAGCACTTCTGCTGTTAGGAGATCGCACAAACCGTGTCACAGTCCCTAGAGTGCAGTAAAAAAACAAAAATATTTTTTATTAAAAAAGTAAAATGTGAGAAGCAAAATATAAATATAATAAATTTGTGTTATAAAAAAAAGGCAGCAATATACAAAAAATAAAAAATATTTTGAATGCAGTCATCGAGGGTTACTAATTTAGAATGTACTGAATTAGAATTTACGTATCTATCTTTCAAAATCATGTACTTTAATTTAAAGACTATATTTCCTATAAAATTTCAAATTCAGTAAATTCTAAATTAATAATCCTTAATGTCTGCATTATTTTTTTTATAGATCGCTGCTTTTGCTTATGTACCCCACAAATAATATTATAAAACGGAAAGAGAAGAAAAAATTAAAACTTAGGTAATATAATTAACCAAATTCAGCGAAATAGAAAAGAAACAACAAGAGACAAAGTATAAAAATTAATAAAACAAGGTAGTTGGGTGTAGTAAGAACTTATTCAGTTCATTTTTTCCAATCCTTACACTTGATAATGTAACATAGACTCGAGAAATGGGAATAAGAAAAGAAGAGACCTTACAAGAAAAACGTGGGTTAGAGCATAGATAAAGGTGAAGGTTGTCATTGTCACTGTTAAAAACTTGCAGTGGGCGGGCCTCATTGCAAAGCACATATATATGCTACGGACACAATCACTCATGAATGGCATCCACAAGATAATAAACGACTAGAGAACACCGAGAATCTCGTTGTGTATACCTACAAAATTTTTGGAAGATTTGCAAAGATTAAAAAAGCAGTCATACAGTGGATTCATTCAGCAGTATATTGATAGTAACAAATAATGATGATTTAAACTTGAAATGATTAATAGATACGTGCAAACAGTTCCACGCTTTTTTTAAATGAAAAAATCACCGTACCTTTTTAAAGTAGAATAATTTGTTGGGACTTTTAATTCTCTAGTGACATCCAATTTTGCTTCAGCTGTTAAAGATTTCTGAATTAAACTATTCAGAAATCTCCGCGTAAGAAACCAAACCTACTTAACATATTAAATTGAACTATCATAAACAGTGCAGATAATTATGTTAATAAATATTTTTATTTTAGATTTTCCTGCTGCAGAATTTAGAACTTGAGCCATTAGTGTCCGTAACCCTGGAGTTGTGAAATAATTGGTGTTCGAGAGTGCCGGAGCTGTAACTAAATTGAAGCATTTTCGTATGCTAATAAATATGTAAATTTAAATAAAGTAGTTATCGTAATGTTATGTACACGCGTATTTAATGTATGGTTTTCATTTTCAGTGAGGAAACGCACCGAGATAGTAGCGTGGCGTCGTAAAATCTTTAGTAGCGACGACGGGATTAATAAATTCCTAATTTAATACTCGGCTTATGAGAGCCCTTGTGTATTATATATGTAGGTGAGTTCATATTATCGATTGGCATATTGCTCAATTAAGCCTTATCTCGAGATTAAAAGTTAATCTAGTTAATTTCACAGGTAATTGTATCGGTCTGACCTTATTATGAGAGGTTGCATCACTAGTAGTCTTGCATGTGTGACATTAGAGTAACTGCAACACGGGTACCACGAAGAAACACTGTTTTATTAAAATATTTTCCAGTGTAATGTGATATATAGGTATATTTTGCAAGATTTTAATGCATTCAATGTGCAAATGAAGCGTTTAATTAATATTTTTACAATAAACGCAGGTGCTTACATGAAATAAATGGCACACCAATATTTCTAACTACTTTATTTCTATGGAATATGATACTTTACCAACTTACAGCTATCCCAGCGCGAGATTTAAGCCTCCGAGTCGTAACGCATGTACGCTTAGAATATTTTTCCGAATTATTTCTAGATTAATGAAGACTCCGTCACATTGACCACGGGAGAATGTCGTCTGTGTAGTTAAAACAAATACATGATTTTCATCTATTAATTTCATTAATTTCCCCAGTGGCTCATTTTTATCATCATCACTATAGCGAGGTGGAGCCTAATGCTGAAAATTATAGTTCAGCCTTTGAGTATCTAAAAAAAAATTGGCGTATCTAAAAAACATAAAAAACGTCTAAAAATATTGACGCATTCATGTTAATTACATACCTGGATAATTTTACGGTTCCTACAACCTTACAAATATTTTTAAAAAATCTCAACATTATTAACAATTTTATATTATTATACCTGGCCACGGAATCAAGAATTCATATTGAAAACATATATTTTTATTAAAAAAATTAAGTGTTAATAGTAAATTAAATATTATATATATAACAAAGTTCTTTTTACAAAAAGTTATCTTTTAAATTTGTTTTCTAGTATCTAGTTGATTATTCATTTATCTTCCATATATTTATTTTTATTTTTTTACTGTCTATAATTTTTACATTTTTTGTCTACATTTTTTATTTTTTAGTATACGTTGTATCCCGGTGAAAGTCCTTGGACCCGAAATATGTTGGTATTTTCAAAAAATTAGTAGTGAAAATAATGTGTATTCTTATAAATTATATTATTTTATTAATTATTAGAATATTAGAATTTAGAAACACAGAATGATATAATACGTCGCGTAGGTATATAGTTAATTGTAGAATAAGATAGAATAATATTTTGAAACTTATGAGTGAATTATTACGATGCACATACATTATCATATCTACATGTATGCTGGCAAATATTTGCTTTACCTAATCGAAGTTTCAAGCCCATCCTAAGCCTAATAATAATATAACTATACTTGCTGACAAAAGACTTGAAGTGTGTTTCATGGGGCATAATACAGATGATGTTAATGCACTTTTTTTATCACGATAAAGAGATTTTGAAATTATCCACATTAAAAAAAATCATGAAGGTTTTTTTTGTTGTTGATGGGATTTATTATTTTAAAAAACATTTGCCGTGTTTTCTACGATGTAAATAATATTATGAAAATATAAATTATAGATATAAAAAACAACATTAATTCTTCACCATACAGAGTCTTTTAGAATGATGATCACACTTTCATACCACAATGACTCCTGAATTTTATTATGTTGTATGTAAATAATATCTGTCTAGCAATTGAAAGAAGAGGTCCGAAAGTTATGAATCCCACCGCTACATCCCCTATATCGCTAATGTTCTGACGCTGCCAAGCAACCGTTTCGCGTCACTTGTGAGTATAATTGTTACAACGCAGTACAAGGTTTTCTGTGTTCGTGATTATGTATAGTAAAACTGAATCGGCAACTATACTGCAGCTTGTCTTGAAACTCCGACCAGAAAGAGGATTTGTCGCCAATATCAAAAATTTGAGGAAACCGGTTGGTCTGTAAAGTAAAAAGCCCTTGCCGACCGTGCAACAATTGAAAATTTGTCAAAGGAGAACGTGCAACGAATTGAAAATTTTGAAACTGTATTCTAAAATTTTTTTGAATATTATAAAAATTTATTTACTTCATATATATCACTAGTTTTTTGTTTGAAAAATAGAGTTACAAATTTGAACCATCATTTTGAATAACCGTGTACTTTAAATTTAGAAACTTCGATTAAAAATCTTGGATTATTTAGTTTGAGTCCTAATATTACCTACTTATTATTTCCGCCTAAACAATTTATAAGTAAAATATTGAATATTAAAGACCTAAAATTTGAGAGTTTTATATTTAGTTTTAATATCGCGTAAAAACTATGTATCAGGGTCTTGATAATATTTATATATTAGTGTTTTTTTTTAAATTTTACTATGCACCAAAAGTGAAACAAATAAGCAAAGGAATTAAACGAATACTTCATTCGAAAGGAAATTTTTTGCTCTTCATGATACTATAATATATGCTTTTAAGGTGCATTTATTTATTTAATTTAATTGCAAGACTTCAAATGAGATGTCAAGTAAACAAAAGTAAGCACTTTCGACACATCTTCTTATTCTTTGAGTCAAGATGGGTTGGTTTTTATCGCAGACGCATCAAATGTTGGCAACAAATTGAAAGTAATAAAAGAGAATACATTTTTCAATTTTGCTGTAATTTTATAACGGTGTCTTCTTAATTTGAAACAAATACGGACACGACTAATATGATGACGGACCCAATCCCTTTTGCTTAATATGAGGCTAAATATATAATATATTGTCAGCGCTTTCGCGAAAACTCTGTACACATGCTGTTGCCCTTGTAACATATTACGTAAGTGTTACAACATGTTTACGTTAAAAGGGAGGATCTCAAGATCCATCGAGCCGAGAACAAACCGTAAATGTTACTTGCCCCTTAAGAAGAAATGTTAATGATACCGTGATCATATTCATCACTATTCCTGCCATATGCGGATCGCGACTAGATTACGAGAAATCTTTTATCATCCACATAAACAGTACGTTACTGGTGTTGTTCGAAAATTAACAATAAAACAAAAATTATAATAACTTGTTGTTAAAGGATAGTAAGTTGGTCTAGAGGGATATTTTATAGACATGACACCGTACTTAACGTCTTGCAGTTATTTATGCACAGACTATACCTATATATATATTAAGTCTTAAAGTATGGCCCTCCATAATGGAATTTCAAATAAATATAAAAATGTTTTCACCATCCTTAAAAAAAATTCGCAAATAAAAACCCAAATCAAAAAAAAATTAAAAATAACACAACGCTAAAGTTGCCTGCTCTGCAATTTTTAAAAAATTTACTTTCAAATTCCGAATTATTTGTTTCGGTATTTTTGAAAAATACATCATTTCGTTGAATGCTGTCATATAACACGTTCAACCTAACTTGTGTGTGTGTGTGTTTGTGTATCTACAGTAATTTGATCTCAATATCAATAATTGCCTCGAGGAGAATTATTCTGAAAGAGATTGACACTTTCGATCAGAGCTGCCTTGTAAATCATGATTTATTAACATGCTTCCCGGAGAGCAAACTCAAAAATTTATAGTTTTGTTTTCTGCACTTAATGCCACTAATATTATATTTCCGAACCGAGAGTAAAATAGTAAATTAAGTAAACGGTCGTGTGATATCGCCATTTTATAATATTGATTCTATGAATTCGCTCAATTGAAATGAAATCTAATATATTAGTTGGAAAATTTGTCGGTTTCAAGATAAAATTTATACTATATATTAATGAATTGCATCAACAAGTTTACGATAGAAATATTTCATTCAGATAATATTATGTGTGGTATAAAAGCAAAGGCAGCAATATTTAAAAAAAATTGAATGCAGTAATCGAGGATTACTAATTTATAATGTGCTGAAATCGAGATTTCAAAGACACAGCCTATAAATTTATAGAAAACATGATTTTTGGATAGGATACGTACATAAAATCTCGAATTTAGTACATTTTAATTAGTCATCCTTGGTAACAAAACATTTTTTATTTATTTATACCCCAAAAATGTATTAAGTTAATTATAGAGATTGCATTGTTATTAATCAGCAAGTGGACCATGTTTACCTACAACAGGTCAACAGGCCTAAGCAAAGATGAAGAAGAAGTCGTTTTATTACTATGGAAAAACGCAAATAATTAATAATAATAATATATTTTAATTTTTCAATAAATTAAGAATTGTTTTAAGTTTAAGTCTCTCAGAACACTTGTGTCTTTTTTTTCAATTGTTTTAAGAACCTAATTAAAAACCAATATTTGATTAAGTCAGACCGAAGATTGACAGAAAGCTGATAAAATATTTTTCTTGTATAGTCAATATTACGGAAAAACTTACGATAAAATTTATTTCGACTAGTACCTAGCTACTGTAAACTATGAAAAAACGAAGAAATTAAATTTTTGTCATTTTTAAATTAATTTTGTAAAATAATAGGTTCGCAGTTTTTCTCCTTTGTGTTAGGTATTTATGGTAGATATGTAATATTATTAAATTCAAAAAAAATGTCTAGATACTTTTATGTAGAGTCATATGGACCTCAACAAATTTTAACATAAAAAACTTTATTGTATAATAAGATCAACGAAATAAAAATCTGCAGTATACTGTATATAATTTTCAATACGGAAGCCAACTTGTACTGCATGCATATTTTTTTAAATTTAATTTAATTGTAACATGGCCCCTTAATCCGTCCCCGGTATCAAACGTCTCAGAGTAAAATAAATAATTTTGATGCGTGACAGTGAAGAAATAATATGGTATGAATTTCTGTAATATAGATCATGAGAAGACCTTCGCCAGACTTGATAGCCTCACCTCATCAGACATGTGACATCTGGAGTATTACATCATCATGTAACAAAAAAATATCACTACACACTTTTTTATACTGTTCGAAAGGTACCTACAAACACAAGTAGATATAAACATATTAGAAGGTTGTTATTCAAAGACAAGCGAAAGCGTTGTGTTAACGTCGCGTGACTGTACACTGAGAAGAAAATAAGGAATGAAGTTTTATAATGGTTTTTTGTCTTTTACCATTTAATATTTTGAAAAATGGTTGCTTATGTAGGTAATATTTTTAATTTAAAATTTTCATTTCAAAATGTCAAATACAGGCTCTAACTACCTATCAAGACGTCAAAGGACATCATTAACATACATAATTCTCTATGTAACAATATCCGTCCCTTTCGCTACCAGATTTTCACGCTAACACAAACATTCCACGATTTTACGCTAATTTTTTTTTTTAAATAGAGATGCAAACACGAAATACTTGTCACATCAATATTCGTACTATTTTCAAAAGAAGCTAAACGCTAATGCTATGAAAATAGGACTAACTTGCTGGTATGGAGTGAGGTTCGAACCCGCGACCTTTGGATCACGAGGCGAAAGTCCTAACCACAAGACCAACAAGCTACTCTTTTTCTTATTTGTAATTATCTTAGTTGTTAAAGTTATATTTTGATTAGCATTTAATGAAAACAGAACCAAATTAATTAGAACAAATAGAAAAATTGATTCAACCCTCGAGAGACGTCACAGTAAAGTCCGCCGACGTAACTATACATATTGCACACTGGCGACCTCTATTGTAGAAGAAGTGAACAGTCCACAACAAAGTGCAGATAATTTACGGCCTCGAAAGCAGTAATCAGTCCGTTCTCTACCTCCGCGGGTAGAGGTCGTCCTCCTCATGACGTTGAATAAGCATTCAACGAAACGTCGAGAATCATTTCTCGGAAAAACATACGGTTCGTATAAAATATCCGCAACTATTTACAGTTAAATATGTCTAACGACCGTAATAACAACTTTAACTATTTAAAATTAATATATATTGAAATTTGTGTGTAGGGGGTTATTATATTAAATGATTATCCTTTATGAATTGTTACGTATAAAATACTATTCTAAAAGGGCTACAAGTACAGGTTTTGCTAGATATCTCAATACCACGCTGGTTTAATTTAGTGAGAGCAATGAATTAACAGATTGCCTATCCCAAGTGTAATTATTTTTTCCGTCAGTGGATTGGAAGCGAGTGTTCAACAGGAAACATAAAACTGGTCCACGCACGGCATCTTCCGTGGACTGGGGCGGTGTTGCGAGACTTTTATGCCTAACAGCTGGTGGGTACTTGGGCACATCGCGGTAGGCGCACGCTTCTAACACTACCACTGCCATTGTATATTACATTAGACCACTAGAACACTCGAGTTCTTGAACTCGAGGAAAGTTGTGAGAAGTGCTTGCAAGTTTGTTTACTTATATAATATATTCAGTTTAGTAAAGGAGAGCGCCGTTCTACGACCAAAATACATTGGTATAAATGTATGATACATACTTCATACTTTTGTTTCAGATTCGCTGTATTTATTGGCAAGCGTACACATCTTGTTCTAAAGAGTCATTTTATTTTTATAAACTATCTTTTATTTTTTATTTTATAATTTTCTGAATAAACGTTGTTTATCTAGAGAACATCCTTATTGTTTATATTCCACTGTTACACAACGGATTAAGCTGACTTCGTTATCACATACCTCGGTCTAGTTAAGGAGACAGTGCTTAACTTTAATATATAGTCTAGTTTTATACTAAAAAAAATAAAGATATACAGTGAAAAATTCAATATAAAAGTATATTTCTTAGAACTCACTGTGTACGCTTTAATAAATAAGTAAATTGTGTTTATTTAAAAAAAAATTAATATTGCTTAAATTAAATTACAATTTTTTATTCTTATTAAAACTACAGAGATACAAGGGTATATATTACTGCTATATCTCTAGAAAAAAGTCTATCTATTTCGCGTGGAAAGGGACTAACACTGTTATATGATCAATAATTTTTAATAAAGATATACACATCCTTCTTTGTTTAGTAAATTATTTTTTGAAGGGTTCATTTCATTTCTTTTTTAGTTGTTTTATTAGAGGCCATGGAAAACTTTTTAACCTAAATAAATATTATTTTGCTGATTCAACATTTTTGATGGTACGTCTGTTGTACATTCCAAAGCATCCATAGAGTTCCAACATACAGATAAAGATACAGTTTAGTACCAAAACCAGTAGATGTACAAAAAAAAATCAGTGCGGTTTACACAAAGTTTGTTAATTTTCTCAAACTAATAATTTAATATTGCATTGTCACAGGAAATACGCAAATACTGAAAGTTTCAGAGCTTTGGCTAGTCAAGAAATTGTTATTATTTTTTTCATTAATTTAGGAAACAAGAAAAAGGGTTTTTAAAAAATGAGAAGGAAGGGAATACACTCTTAAGAATGTTGATGGGGTGGAACAGGTACGTAAGCTACCGAGAAATGCTCGTATGCTTTATTAGCTTGAGATCAACGTAGAGAAGAAGATAAAACTAACTACTCAACTTATACAGCTTCTGTCCTGATACAAAAACTGGCTTCTTCGATATTCATATACATTGTTGCTCGTCATTGTTGAGGCTTGTAAGAAGACTAGCTTCGATATTAGTACACATGCTCTCATACACATGGGTTATTGTTGAGGCTTGTAAGAAGGCTAGCTTCAATATTCATACACATGCTCTCATACACATGTGTCATTGTTGAGGCTTGTAAAAGGACCAGCATCGATATTCAAACACATGCTCTCGTACACATGCGTTATTGTTGAGGCTTGTAAAAGGACTAGCTTCGATATTCATACACATGCTCTCGTACACATGCGTCATTGTTGAGCCTTGTAAAAGGACTAACTTCGATATTCATACACATGCGTCATTGTTGAGGCTTGTAAAATTATCTTCGATAAACAAACTCGTCATATTGTTGAGGCTTGTAAGAAGAGTAAGTATCTATATGAATAGGTACATAAAAGAATCTCCGTGTAATAACTAGAAAACAAATTTGTTTAAACATAAAATATTTTTCTACTTTTTTCTTCTTCCGTTACTTCAGTATTGACATATAGTGTAGATAATGTACCTACACAAGTCTCTGTCCTGGGCCATCCTCACAGGCCTGCAGGGTCTCTCCAGCCGGATGTCACGTGTCAATCCACCATTGTGAAATTCTTCCGAGCTTTTTCGACCCAAAGTTGTGCCCTTAATTTTTTTTTCCTACGCAGGCATATTGATACCTTACGTGGTTACAGCTTGCTAGTTATCGATTTTTTATCACGACACTTCAAATATGTGTTGTGTATCAATGCACATCATACTGTGCATCAAGTGACGTTAAGTTCGTTGTTCGTTACTGATTAGCGTGAAGCGATCATATAAATTTATCTCTTTTTCTCATTGATAGCGATAATGCACAGACTGATTGGTGTACATACAATATATTCTCGAAGTGCCATGACCAAAAGTTTGACCTGTATGGTTGGATTTGTTGCAGGATTGAGGCATTCGTGCGTCGTGCTGTCCACGGCTTGCGTAACATCCTTTTCTAGCAATTTATTTCGAAGGCTTCCATTAACGCTTGTCGCCAATGTGCACTGTTCAAGTCTATGCTGCATACATGAAGATAAGTACCTACATAATTTTGTTTGTTTGATATCACTGTCTTTTAATATTCTTGTTAGTTGGTTCATAATAAGTAAATCAAAAGTTAAGTTTCCTTCCTATTGTCACCGGTTTTTGCGTTAAGCACGCCTAAAATAATGCATCTTAACGAGACTTGATGTTTGTTTTTTCTCAATTTTGCTATAGGAATATCACTTTTTTACATCATTAACCCTAGATCACTAAACTTATTTTTGAGTAACACTGTCACTAAATATTAGACCTACAAACTTTCAAATTGAAACCTCAGTATTTTTCAAAATCAAAGCATTTATTTAGAAAAAATCTACATAAAGTATGGAATGTCAGCTAAATTAACACATAACTAAACAAAAATTAAATTATTCTTGGCAGTCGGCACACACTGGAACCGTATGTTCCCCGCAAATCGCCGTCTTGCAGCGGCGGCAAGCATGCTTGGTCATCCTGTGCTTTTTGTACGGACAAAACGAACATATTTTGCGCCTGTTTTGTTGTGCTTGCAAGGTACTAGGAGAAGCATCTTAAATTTTTTAAATATCTTTAAAAAAAAATAATGTCATAATAACTTACCTTTATTCGCTTTTGTGGCGTAATTACTAAACATTAGCCTGAGGGACTAATATTTCGTAAAATCTCCGGAACCAGGAAACGTGCGAACGCAATGCGTGTGCACGGGTCACTGATTGGCCGAATCAGGAAGGTACTGAGCGGCCGGGGAGGGTGCCGTAACGGGAACATACCTAGACAGCGAATGCTGACAGAGTCGAGTTGCCTATGAGACTAATGTTTAGTGATCTAGGGTTAAGCGGATTTAATTCTAATTTGAAGCATAAACATGTCACATTAAAGCTATTTATGAATACATTTAAATTTTAAAACAACGAGCTATTATACTATGTATAAAGAAAATATATTATTTCTAACAAAAGAAAAATATTAAATTTCAAGTTTAGCATTTTTTACATATTTTTTTTTCTTTGATAATAAGGAATTGTAAAACTTCATACAACTTGAAGATTTCAGTCATAAATCTTCTCAAACTTGTCTTCTATTTAAAAAGAAAATTATTTTCACACCACATTTAATTCCACCCATTTTCATATACCTATTTATATATTTTACATTAAAGGAGAGTTTTAATAACATAAAATAATATATTCAAATAATATATCTAAAAGAAATAAATTGACAAATAGTATTTTATATGGAATGCAGCAGGGTTGCGTGCAATAGTGGTAGGTAATAGTAATACAGCCTTATCCTGGCTGTACGTACTCCTAGATTCTTGTTTCTATTAAACCGTTTGTTTATGGCATTCTGTCAGTTGTTGCCTGAATTGATACTTGGTTTTATTTGTTGCCTCTTTTAGTATTTCACTATAAATATTAGCTATAATCCGTCAAAAATGACGTACTTTTATGACATATATTTCGGTCGCCAGTTAAGGCTGTGAGAACAGCTCTATCTAGAGTAGCGTAGGGTCTCGATAACGTTAATAATGGATATTATTAAATAGAGAATTTCGCTTTTTTTGTTTCTTATACCTCATTATTCTATATTTTGTTTAATGATTAATACGAATGACGAATGCGATCAAGTAAGGGATCCACTTATCAGTTTAAAGTTTCATTAATTTGAAATATTAAAAAAAATCTAATTCTTTTTTTTATTAAAAAATATAAAGTCAATTTAATCAATATTTTTATATGTAGGTATATTCTTAACAATATTTAGAACAAAGTTATTGGAATTTGTCCCCAGAAGGAGAATAAATTAATTGAGATAAATTATAGAAGTCTCACAGAGACGAAGCTATGAATCCATCGTTTTTATCATTATCAATTTTTTTAATGTTTCGTATACGCTCAAATATAAGAATCTTTTGTTTATTTTAATGGGCTGGGCTAGACACATCTGTGGTCTTTTTCATGAATAAATAATTTTAAATAGTATAGAAAGACTTCCACACAAATTTCTCATATTCATAGCTTCGTCTCTGTGAGATTTCTATATTTCATCATAATCCAATGTAATCATTTTACTTAAGAACAATTTTAATATCATACTTATTTTTAAAACGGAATGAGATCAGCTATCGGGTAGGAATTTACGGGCGGACATTCAAAATTATTATTTAGTGGATACGGAGTTAAGTAAATTTGGTATCGTCGCGCAAGAGTTGTTTTAAACATTGCGTCTCGATACTGCCAATGCTAGAACGCAGACCGCGAGGATAGCAACAACCGCGCTAACGCGTCAAGACAACGTCGATGGAAATAATCGGTCCCGAGCGACGCCCGAACGTTCGGCTTCCTCGGTATGGCCGTAGGACATCATGTTTCTCGGCCGTGACGAATCGGTAATGGCGGCCCGGTAAGGATGTAGGCGGCGCGGGGCCAGATCCACGGTGTCCCAGCGCCACCGACTTGCGACACCGCCCGTGATGCGGGAAACGGATTATTGAAAGATGCCAATAAACGCGAAATAAAAATGCCGTAGGGAATTCGTATTAAAATAATATTATCATAAAAGCTCCCGAATTCGCGAAAGCTGATTAAATATTAGGTCCTTACATATGAAATTGACGTTTTGCCGTACTGGCAAATTTGATCTCAAATATCTTCTCTTTGGTTAGGAATTCCAAATCCAAATTTATACAGCTATTTACTCGTGTATTTTTGTTTTGAAAATTATAATTCATTTGTTTTTTCCTCAATTGTTTTTTTCTTTGCGTCACTCAGTTTACAAAATGAAAAACTTGAAATATCGCGTTATTTACGAGTACGAGTTCCACCGTGGCACCAGTGCTGCAGAAACGGCTCGAAGGATTAATGACGTATATGGCGACGGTGCCGCAAAAGAAAACACAGTGCGTTTTTGGTTCCAACGTTTTCGTTCTGGAAATTTCGACCTGTAGAACAAGCCCCGTGGACGGCCGGAGACCAAAGTTGATAATGAAGAATTGAAGGCTATTGTGGAAGCGGATCCATCGCAAACCACATCCGAGTTAACTGCAGGCTGCGGTGTTAGTGATATAACTGTTTTAATCCACTTGAAGCAAATTCGTAAGGTGAAAAAGCTTGAAAGGTGGGTACCTCACGAATTGAGTGAAGCAAATCAACAAACGCGCGTTGACTACTGCGTTGCATTACTCAATCGGCACAATAATGAAGGGATTTTAAATCGAATCATTACCTGTGATGAAAAGTGGATCCTGTACAATAATCGGAAGCGCTCATCGCAATGGCTGAACCCTGCCGAACCAGCCAAACCATGCCCCAAGCGATTGACTCCAAATAAGTTACTTGTGAGCGTTTGGTGGACTAGTGCTGGTGTCGTTCACTACAGCTTTTTAAATCTGGCCGGACGATTACGGGAGATGTCATTGTCAGCAACTGCAAACCATGATGGAAAAGCTAGCTGCTAAACAACCGAGGCTGGTTAATCGCTCTAGGCCACTGCTGCTTCATGATAACGCCAGACCACACACTGCACAACAGACGGCTACCAAATTAGAGGAGCTTCAATTGGAATGTCTAAGACATCCACCGTACTCTCCGGATCTTGCCCCAACAGATTACCATTTTTTTCGAAATTTGGATAACTTCTCGCAAAGGAAAAAATTCAACTCCGATGGGGCAGTCAAAACCGCCTTCAAAGATTTTATTGATTCCCGTCCGAATGGTTTTTTTAGTAAAGGGATCGATGAACTACCTATGAGATGGCAAAAGTGCATAGATAGCAATGGTACATACTTTGATTAAATAAATATATTATAATAAAAAAAAATCGGCTTTATGTTCCTCCCATACTAAACGTCAATTTCATATGTAAGGACCTAATATAATTATAATGTTTTAATATTTATTAATATTCCGAAGCATTGTATTTATTTCTTAAATTTTTTGTAATTCACTTTATCGCACTGTATTATATAGAAAAAATGCTTTTATCTCGATTAATCTTTATAGTAAAACTTCAAAAATTTTCGGAAACGATGTTTCTGTCTTCCGGACAAGAAAAGCATCTACTACAATTAATTTTAAATATAGATTTGTCATGTTAGAAGGCGGTTAAAAGGGGATGTGATTACAAATAAAGGAGGTTGATAAACAGGTTTAAGAGAAAATAAATGTCAGTACATATGTTGTCCCGAAAAAGGGAGCATCGCTCCCGAAACATGATGAATTTAAACAAAAAAAATTATTGTGGTTATAAAACAAAGAGGTTAAAAACTAACATCAGGGCTGTTGTGATTTTTTTAAATCATACGTGTATAACAAATAAATATTTCCTAAATTGAAACACATTATATTATCACACATAATAATTTCGCTGTCTGTCCATCTGTCCGTCCATCCGTCTATCTTTCCACGTAACTTCGTGTAACGTAAATTTATTAGAATTCTCTGCTAAAAAAAACAAATTAAACGACCGAAGATGGGGCTTGAACTCCAGGCCAGTAAACCCGAACCGGCCGCTTTACGCATGTTGCTACGGTCGCCTCTCCGTGGACTGCTGAAATACCTGATGGTCTACCCTAATTTTCTTCTAATATTTCTTAAAAAAGAGACCAATAGGTACAATGTTGGATGGATGATTTATGAATTACTTATTGAAATGATTAATGGATAAATGTGTGAAACGGGTTCTTCCCCAAACTGTAATCTTCTATACGATTAGTGTAACATAGCACTTTCACCCAGGTAACCCTTCAAATATTATATACAATTAAAAAAATTAAAAATCGTATATTTACGTATTAAATATTACAAAAATGTTTATCCGATTTTACCTATCTTATCTAAGGCCTATTAAATATGAGACTATTTTGAGAAAAATAGATTAATCTGTCGACTAGCTGGACCCAGCAAGCAAGTAAATTACAAAATTGGGATGTAAAGTGATCACTTAAGCCAGCCATATGAAAGGTTGTAAGTCCTTTAAACATGCAAAAAGTTTTCCATATCTGCTTTTCCATATAAATAGCTTCATAATTGTGAGAAATCTATATTTTTTCTTACTTAAACTATAAGAATATCAAACAAAAAGATGAAGAGTCAATAAACTGTATAAAATACGACTATATCATCTCTTTTAACCATAAATTATCTTCTCATACAAACAAGCACCGCCTTTACGGCCTGTAGAACAAAACCTTTCTAATATTATCTATCTCCGCAGAGTTGCGAACAATAACTTCAATGGACCAGCTCAATGCCACCCAATCGCTATCACAAATGCCTCTTTAATGACCACATAACAGCCTTATCTGCCGAAGTACACCGTGTCTCCAACAATAATTATGGTCTCGCCCAAGAAATATCCCATTACCGGACGCGCCCCACTAGACCTGAAGAAATTTCGTTTTTCATTGTTACGCTGATAAAACAAATTAAATATGTATCTCACGGAGTATCGTCCGCGCATAGATTGTTCGTATATGGTTTTGCATAAAACATCCCCCGCGTAAGAGACGGGCGCAATAGCTAAAAGCGTGCTGTATGATTTTAAATCTATGGTCGAGTACAATAAGGACTGTATTGGCTTGTACGCGACTGGTCATTTGGTAGCAGCTATTCTTGGTGCATTCTAAATAGGGATTCACCTCTGTTTAAATAGAGTACGGCTCGCCCTGTAAGATTCTAATTGGGAAAGCCTCTCCTCTCGAAGAGTTGCGGCCCCAGCGTGCGCCGATGGCACGGTTGCCCCATTGTCCGATATAATCTGAAGGTTGGTTTATTGTCTAGTTCACCACGACCACCGTGTACACAGTAGGTCCCTGTTATCTTCTTGTGAGACATTTTGTATATATATATATATATATATATTATTTTTTGTAACCGTTTCGATGCATGCAGGTAATCATTTTTATTCATTGGCACAACACTGTTATGACCAAGTTGCACAGAAATCCTGATTTCCATTATTTAAAAGGTACTCAATATTATAAAAATACAATACAGTGAATATTTTTATTCTACTAATAAAATTAATGTTTTATCATTGTGATTAGAGTTAGAAATAATTGAAATGATATTTTCCTACTTCAAAAAAATAAAAATCATTGCCTGTATCCCTTTTTATGCGTCAGAAAAAATGTATAAAGTTTAATTACTTTTTAATTATTTTTATAATAACACAGGTGTTTATAATCGTGACTAGAGATCTCTAATTCGGTACTGATGTTTATTTAGTAGGTACATGCGCTAACGAATCATGGAAATGGCATCCAAAATTAGTAATAAAAAACTAACAAACTGATAGTCACGCCGCGTCTTCGTAGAGATAGGGGTAAAGGATAGAAATGCCATTAGCTATTATTATTATAAGTAATATAACTTTCATAAGATTGAAAATAATATATGTAGGTACATATGAAGTGGTTTCACATAAAATAATTTATGAAATACATTTTTATTGTAAAACGGCAATCTGTTATTTCATCTGTTTTCTCTGAATAAGTGTGAATGAAGAATATTGCATATGCTTTTAAGTATATAAACATTAAAATATTTATATACTGGATATATACATTGCGCCTTAAAGAGGCAGTTGAACCCTGTTTAACGTTATTCAGATAGATATATTAGATATCAATTCACCTGTTACAATTTGAATTCTCTGCACTATATTTTATTAGAGTTTTAATTATTTTTAATCCGCGGGGGAAATGGAACAAAGCTAACAAGAATCCGTTAATTTTTTAATTAATTGAATCCAATATTCGGGTTGCGGATTCTATTGTGCAAAAAAAAAACGCATTTCTGTACCTACTGTATTTGTTAAAAATGTGTTTTTCATCATTATATCAACAACAGCAGTTGTTTGAAATGCCTGTACAGCATATTGAGAAACTAAATATGTCTGATTTATCTGCATATTTATTTATCATCTTAAAAGCGTACTCAACATTGATCAGAGAATCGATTACATTACCTAGAATTATACTTGAAACAGTTATATTTTTCCGAGGCGTATATTTATATCATAAAACATTACTTTCTCATAAACATAACCGCTTAGTTTCATTTTCATTCTTGATGAGCGACTACCATGACTGCTCCATTTATCAAGCAGCTAAACCTACAATTTCTAATCAAAATTTAAATAGACAAGACGATAAGTATTGTAATCCGCTTGAGCTTCCTTCCTCCCCGTACCATCTAATTTGGTGATGTTAAATATGGCCGTCGAATTTCTCCATTATGAGATCGTGCGTTCAAAAATCGTAGAAGAGAATCAATTAATATTACATTTGTATGGCGATGGTCGCGTTCTTATTAGAAAGTGATCCGCCGATAACGTTTTAATGCGGTCCGTTATAACCACAGATTATTTTCGGAGATTATCCCAACAATTGCGTTTAGTTCGTTTTATTTGCACGTGGATTGGTTTTATGCGGCGAATTCACAGGGCGTTTATAAAAAGATTTCACTGTTTACATGACTCAATTCAATTTTGAACTGAAAGTGAAAATTCTTCGCCAGCACCCACACAGAGGTATTAATTACATCACTAAAACTCATCGCACAGAAGAAAGTCATTATAAGAGAAATATAATAAAACTAATAAATTATTTATCCTCAATATTAATATCAAAGTTGTTATGTTTCAATATATGATTTTGTAAATTGAATGGGAATTTCAATTTATTTTCAGAATATGTATAGGTATAGGTAATTCACGATTATTGGGAGATGCATATTTTTTAAACTTAGAGTTTTTAATTTAATATTTTATGAATATGATTTAATTTGTGTTACGGTATAGGTATGGAAACATATTTCATATATGTACCTCAAACTCTTCTACTGCTAACACTATGCCGTATCGACTACGCCATACACTTCTATTCTGATGATTATGTTTCGCTCGAAAGTAAAGTAATATTTTTAAACTCACGTAATATTATTAAATGATCAAAAGGAAAATCAATTAATTTGACTTTTGATAGGAAACAAGGGTAGGTGCAATATATCTGCACCTAGAAAGGTTTTCCGGCTTAAGACGTGTACTCAGATTTCTAACGATATAATTATATGTAGTGAAATAATATGAAATTGTAAAACGGAAATTTTCTCATTTTTGTACCAAGCGACTGGATCTTGTCATCGATACCAGTTAAGTCGTAACATCTAGATAGTGAAATGAAAAACTCAATTATTTGATTAAAGTAATCAAAAAAATTGGAAAAAAATATATTTGTGTAAAACTATGACTAAAAACGAGAATAAATTTCACGCGGAACTATTGAGAAAAATAGTTTATTGTATATTTCTCTACAAACAGAGGCGTGCAATGAGAAAAAGAAGCATGACATTTACTTAAACATATATTTGGAAAAAAATCGAAGTAAATATTAATCTGACAGAGTATTATGAAATATTAAATTCTGAATGATGTGTTAATTATTGTGAATATTTCGAGGAATATTACGAGGTATATCTCTTATTTGTGATTCTTTTCAAAATACATGCTTAGGAAAAAGTCATGCTTCTTGTTCTCACTGCACGCCCCTGGTTCCAAGTAATATTATAGTAACCAAAATAATAGACGCTTTAAAATGCAAATAATAATATAGCAGGCACGTGCAGGGTGTAAGTTGAAGTATGACTTTTACGAAGACATTTATTTTGAAAAAAAATATTAAATAAATTATTTATGTGACAGAATATAATGATATAGTAAAATATGAATAATATGATAATAATTGTGCTAAATACCATGCTCAATGTTATCACGTAACGTCTTTGTAGTATAAATACTGCTAGTACACTATATTATTATATTTAGTAATAGTCTACCTATACCTTATCATTCTAAAAAATTTACTAAATGCCTTCACTTAGACTTAAATAATACAAAATACAACGCCTTCACTACTCCTTATTAAAATCGTTTGAAATTAATAGTATTATTTATTACTGCGATATTTACTAATAAAATTAATTTACTGTCTTTCACACATTTGTTTTTTTGTTAATTCACTCATCTTCCATCCGAGCTTTTTGATGTCACGCGTCGCTAACTTCTTCTTCTTCTTCACCTTTTATCTCTCCACTGCTGGATCGCTAACTAAGTCTCTAATATAGGTCTTGAGATCGAAAAACTACATTCGACCTGTAATGACAAATTATGCGCAATAAGTAGTGGGTATTTACTTATAAAAAATGTGCGATTATTAATATGTCCATTCACATGTAAACATTACCGGTGTTTGAACATGTAGAATGAATGAATGAGGAGAGAATAAGAATATAGTAATTATCTAGTCCACAATACTTTACAGGTAGATTTCTGCTTTATTTATGAGTCTAAAATGTTCAAGCTATTATAATCAATAGTTATGGAGATATGTGACATTAAAGTTTGAATTTTTTTATATTTCTGACTTATATTTTGTAAAATGTTGGACCATTATTACAGTAACTTATATCAAGTACGAAAAATTCATTCCCTTTAAATGATAATAACTTTCGAATCCCAGTTGGAAAAAAATTCCAACTGTAATTTTTGCAGAGTTTTTATCATTTCATTAAACTTGTATTGAAATAATTGAATTTTTGAAAACTGGTAAAATTTACTGTAACGCTAGTGCATGCTAGTGCATGTTTTGTAAAAAGTCAAAAAGTCAAAAATATTGAAAAAAATGCCCACTATGATATTGCATATCTCTATAACTATTTTTATTAAATCATGGTTGCTTGAACATCTTTGACTCAGAATTCTACCTGTAAAGTATATAAACGACGTCGCAGAACACCCAGCATCAGGTGAACCAGATAATGGAAGATGGTCCTATTAAAATCCGAACTTGTAAGAGAATATTGACGTGCATAAATATTTTGAAACGAGAGTTGTGAAGAAACAGATTGACGGAAAGAAATTTAATAAAAAAAAATTGTTTTACAACACAAGATAAGCTGATTTAAAATAAAAAATGGTTTTCTATAAACGCTTCATTTTTTCTTCTCGTTCTTTCTATAAATGCTTCAACAAGATTGATATGATAAGATGATACAACAAATATGTACATTTATTGAAATACACATGCATTATTTAGTAGGTAAATATAATACTTGAAGTACCTTTGTAAACACCATAGACAAAAGTAAATTGTCCACACAGTTCCAACCACAAAATAGAAATTGTATTATGTCAAAATTGAGCCAATAAAATTTTTAAAAGGAATACCGCAAATAATCGAATTAGAAATTTTCCAATTTTATTTATATTGTCTTTACCTACAACGTAATAAGCGTACGTTTTCACTCAAGTTACTATATAATTTCCGTCGGCAAAAATGAGCTATTTTTGAGAGCAAACACAATTATTCTTACCACTAATTTAGTTTCCTGCTCAAATTTACATATTAACTTTCCACTGCACTCATATTAGATCAACTAAAGAGAACCTTTACTTGATAACTATTATACAGAGTACGTTATGATAAGAAATCCAGTTTGAAGCGATTTCCGATAGCGGTGCTTGCGAAGCCTTCGTTTTGTTATAGTTAAGGTACAGCCTGCCAAAGGAGTATGTACCTCGTTACAATTAAAGTACTGCTTGCTTAGGTAGAGACCGGTCTTCGTCCAACCAAACAGACAAACAACATCAAGGCAATTCGTCAAAAACGCATCACGCTAACATACTTTTGTACTTCCAACAGCGTTATTGCAAGTATACCTTTTACACAGTCCAGTGTTTTAATAAAGCACTCGTTAATTGCGGACGAAATATCGACCAGGTCTTTGTAAGAAAACTGTAACATCTTGTTGAAGACACTTTATAGGAAAGGTATTGGCACACACCCGGGCAAATTTTTCGGTGTGGCTTTGCTTTGCTAAATGCCGTTGTTTTGACGTCGGATCGAGCGATTTTTTTTTCTTCACTGTTAGGACTGGTCACCTCACTTACCCGCTTCAATAGCAAATACGTCTCTAAGAACCAGATCACTTTCTCCTCCGATGTCCGCTATGTGCAGCTACCCACTGCGTATGCCGGACAGTTGTCTTTTTTGCTGTGGCCTGCGTCGTACACGAGACCAAGAAATTAAGTACACATCTTACGGAGCGATAGAGTTGTCAATAGTCAACGGCTTACTTCCAGAGAACATTCGAATGCATTCGACACATTTTATATGATAAACAAAGTTAATAATCAAAATAAAAATTCCTCTTTTCACGACTTACCTGTTCAATGAACTTAACTTTTATAATTCCTATCATCACTTTGTACAATAGACTACCAAGTCAAACCAGTTTCTTTACGTTCAAGTATTCTTCTTCGTTCATTTAAAACGTTATACCTGCTTAGCTCTATTCATCAGCATCATCAAACACGTGAGATTACATATTTCCTCCCACACATGTGAACACACATGAACACAAAAACGCATACATACACATAAGAACACTCAAATACACGCACTCACATAACTTTACTATTTGACACTTTGTTTTTTTTTTATCGACCCCTATACAATTACCTTTGCAAATGTGTGTTTTCTTTTAATTGGCCCAAGGATCTGTATATCAATAACGGATTTTTAAAAATATTATATGTATATGGCTGTAAGAAAACCTATAAATGAAAAATATAAAAAAAAAAATGAAATCATTCTGAAGATCCACGTCTCAAATTCTTCATTATTCTTCACCTTAACATTTTTTCGCTAAATTTGCGTGTTTTAATTCCATAAAATAATACCGAGAAGTTAAAACATCTAACCATCCAAGCGTCAATACATATAATAATATCGCAAATCATGACAAGTACATTTTTAAAAATGATAATATTTTTCATATTTTTTATTTATTTTCAACGCCTTTTTACGTATACGGTGGTATTAAATACATACTTATTAAGTATTTTATACATATCTTGTATTACATATTTATATAAAATGACAAAAAAATAAAATAAAATAAATTCGTTTATGAAAAAATAAGTAAAAACATTTTTTGAAAAAAAATAATTAACAATGGTAATTAAAAAACTCGTTAAAAATCAAGAATGGTTAGTAGAAAACCGAAAAAAAATAATAATACGTAATAAGAAAAACGATAAAAATAACAACACAAATAAACAAAACAGCACAATAATTCAATTGAACAATACTAATTGAAAGAAAAAAAATGTTTAGCTTACATCGTTTCAGTGTTCAGAAATTATAACTGTGTAGTATTGTTGCCGACAATTTTAGTAAAACACTTCATTCGGTGTCGTGCCTGCTTCATTTGTATTTTAATATATTACCGCAGTGTTTTTCCGGTACAGTGGATGCTGCAATAACATTTCAGTGGATTGAATTGTTGCATATTTTTATATGTAATGAAGAACTTGTAATTTATGACCTCTCTCCCCCAATCGATAAGGATGCATGTTCACAGCGAACGAAACATGGTGAGAGCCGACATAAATATCAATATATTTATATACATAAATTATTCAAATTCTGTTTCTTGCGCTTTTTGGAGAAAGAAAATGTTTTTGAATCAACCAATATACATTTAACACTTCTCACTTTCTTCTTTACACTTCCCTCACGGATCTTACCAATTGCGCCACTATCACATATTATGATTTAAATTAACTATTGTGTTAACATTTCACTTTATGCATTCGGCTGGGTATGGTTTCGGTGTTCATTTTAAGTTCATATTTAATTTTTATTTGATATTTAAATTTTCAAAATATTTTAACATTTCCTGAGGTATAAATGACCCTGAGAAAAACGTTGAAAGAAATAAGCGATTTATTAATTGATGATTAATTAATTATTCAATGTACAATGTCACATAAAATCAATCAATCTTAACGCTATTCTTTTTTTACACTATTTCGCAATACGACACTCGTTATTATCGCTGGGTAATACTTTATTTAACATTCACTAGAACGTTCCATCCAATTCTCGCACGTATCAGCAGTTGAGCAAATGGATGAGGAAAGAATGGTAAGAATGATATATAACACAAGTGTTGACGGCGCTAGAAAGAGAGGGCGACCGCGGAAAACGTGGCATGACCAGATTAATCAGTTACTGGAAGATGGTCCTGTTAGAAGCCTCAACAATTGTCGATATGTATAAATGCGGATGAGGCGAGAGTTGTGTGTCAGGACTGAAGAGTATGGGCGCTCTATCCTCTGTGCCAACCACCATGGGGAAACGCTGGACACGTCAAAAAATATTTCGATGTTTTAACTTTGTAAAAAGATTATTTTGATGACCTTATTATTTATTAAGAATTGCCTATCTACATAATATTTGACTTTTTTCCTGTACAATAGCAATACTGTGTTCAATTTTCAAATTTTGATAATAGAATTGTTAATTGACTAGGTACCTACATTTAAAAATGTACGTTTAGTATAAAAAGGTGACATTTCCATGTTCACTAGGAAGTACCTACATTATTCACTTGCAATGATGCGATGCATCGATTTCCTTTTGTATGAGAAAAATAAATAAATTGAGATTTTATATAATTATTAGAATTTTATGAAGTCTTTTCTTAAATGTTAAATGCATGCGTTAATGATGTCATAAATTTAAATAAAAACATAATTTAATGATTTCATATTACGGTATTTGAGCAAATAGAATATGGACCCAAATTGTTTTGTAAAGGTTTTTTCAACATTATTGATAATAAAAATTCACTGACGCGAATCCATTAACTTCCTATTAAAAATAATCGCCCGAATATTCACAAAAAGTAGGTTCGCCATCCCGCAAAAAGTGTGTAGGTACCGCCGTTTATTCAGTGATTAAGTGAATTAATAAATCAGTTTATCAGTACTTGAAGAGTTTTATCGACATTTAATACAGTCTGAGATGCCGAGCGATATTTATTAATTTATGAACTAAGTGATTGATATTAGGGCATGCTTAGCCGAAGGGCGAAATGTGATATCTACCCGAGAGAGGAGGCACGCATGACTGGTTATGTTATTTGTTATCGTTTATTTTTTTTAATTTTGTCGACATTAATCCACAAGAAATGCAAGTAACGTCACTGACTATTAATAAATAATACTAATATTTTTCTATCACACATAATAATGACATGTCATAAAAATAAACCCTTTTAATTTTAAAATTTCTGTTAAGAATTAGATATTATTAATGAAAAGAAAACATTTTATTTAAAATTAAGAGTAGCTTGTTGGTCTTGTGGCTAGTGTTTTCGCCTCGTGATCCAATAGTAAGAATATTGATGTGACATGTATTTCGTGTATTTTGATACGATTTGGTCATTATATTGATTAAAATAACTAATTTTCCATTATTATTGAAAATTAAATGCCTACATCGTTTCGAGACTCAGCAAAATAAGTATGACAATATAATTTCAAATTTATTCTATTCAGTCGGCAGATACAACTTTGACATTGAGGATCGGATGTCAAATTCGATAAATTAGCGATATTTTGAATAATGATTTCTTTGATCTCAGGATTACTTCGGTTTAGAAAAAAAAGTTCAATATAATTATGCCACGGGTTAAAAGAGTGTTGATTCGCAATATGCGCAGTATTTTCTGCAATTAGCCTCTCAAACTCATGTGCCATTCCTTCTCCTTCTCGCGGCGAAAATGTTACTCCATAATTAAAGTTGTCTTCAATTTCTTTTTTGTACTGTTTTATTCTGTTTCCATATCGCACCCCTAAAACAAGACCCCCACGATCCACAAAATTGCATTTGAAATTTTTAACTTTATTTATTTATTGTCTCAAAATTAATTAAAACTTATCATAACCAAACTACCTGGGTAGTGTACCTATACATAATATGTGAGGGTTAAAAGCAATATCCAAAGAAAATTGAATGCAGTCATCGAGGATTATTTAATTCTGAATTTGAGATTTTAAAGGAAACACAGCCTATATATTTATAGGAAATATGATTTTGGTAGGAATACATACATAAAATCTAAAATTCAGTACATTTTAAATTAATAATCCTTGGTAACATTTTTGTATTTATGTTGGATTTGCTGCCTTTGCTTTTATACCCCACATATATTATTTTTAAATATACGCTTCATAGCCAATTTAAATTGTGGCACCGTTGTTATATAGATACATTGAAAATATTAGATATTGCAATACAGAAATAATTCTTATAACTTAAAATATTACTAGCTAGACAGTCTTATACTATCATAAATACACACAATGGAATTGATTTGGCATTCGTAGGTAAAAATCGGTATTTTGTGGCGGTGTTGTCTCAAGAGTGCGAATTCTATTATCCAACGTTTTCTTTCTTTTTACTGTGTTTTTGTATGTTAATTTATTATTTATTTGTATTGTGTACTTGTAGCTTTACGGCCTTTTATGTTAAAAAGATTAAATAATTAGTTGTATCAAAATTTACCATCACACGTCACATTACATTCCTTCGTATTCTGCATCTTGACTGTGTAAAATGGAGTCTAATGCTTAGGATATTTTAAACATAATTCTTTATTTTATTTTGTCATAAAAATCTTGCAGTCTTGAATCTCTTATATATAAGCAAAATGTGGGAAGAAATTTTCATTTCAAAAAACAAAAAAGAGTGCATTTTCTAAAAAATACAAAAAAATCTTGAAAAAACTCAAAAATGAAGTCACGTAAAACATAATGCTTCGGAGTATAAAAAGATCGATCGATTATTTAGGTGTCTCAAAAACGAATCAAACTTCGAATGATGGAAATTGGTTGATGAGTTGTGACTGAGAAGCGTGCGCGAAGGCGCGCGCGGGGGTCGTGCCGCGCGTGCTCAGCGCGCGCGTGCCCATTACCACTATTCTAAATGTTAGTCAAAACAGTATTAGTGCAACGGTCTTCAGTAGCAATATGAATAAATTAGCCTGTCTGTTAGAGTCAATCAACATTCAAGTATCTATAATTTACAAGCCAAATGGTGATGTAGAATTACCAAATTAGAAAAAAAATAGTGATGAATTAAAAATATCTTTATTGAACCTCTATAAAGGTTGTTGATCGATACTATAGAGAATTATAATGAAGTAAAATAATATAAATGTATTTTTATTAGTACGCTCTAAGAACACAATGACAGGATCACAAATACAGGCCACAAAAGGAAAATAATTAATTAAGATAAATTATAAATATCTCTCAGAGACGAAGCTATTTATATGGAAAAGCATCTACGGAAAGTCTTTATTGGGCATCCACGTCCTGTCATGGTTGGCTCAAATGATCACTTTACATAATGTAACGTTTAGCGATTCCACCCAAGAACAATCACACATCTATTAATTAATATATTTATTTTATATGTATTTAATAAGGATGAATATCATACATACAATTAAAAATAATATTACTTCATACTGTATTAAAAGAATATAGATGTCTCATTTACAAACGGCGACATCTATATATATATATATATATATATACCTACTATTTCATGGAACAAAAAAAAAATAACATTTAAAAAAGTTATAACGTAGTTGTTTCAAATACGTAAAATGGATTACATAAATAAAATATACATAGGTACAACTTCCAAAAAAATTAAACAATTCGTATATTATGTAGCTTGTTATGCTATCATAATAAATATTGAAAAGTAATTTTTGTATTTGTTTCCATTATTCTAATAATGAAATGTGGTCGCAAACTTTTGATGGTGCATTGAATTATCAAAAAAAAAAAAACATAAAAAGTTTTTATTATACTCCCTTTCTCATTTCTCCCATTCTCACGCGTTGGGCTTGAGTCGGGCGACGCAACAAAAGGGAGTAATAAAAAAATTCGAAAAATGCAAAATTATACTATAATTAATATTTTTTAAACGAAAATTTGTAAGATTATTTTTATCGCCGCCACGAGTCTACCTGCAAAGTTTCAGCTCGATTGGGTCACGGGAAAAGGGTTAAAAATCGATCCAAAGTTTTTTCGACAGACAAGCAAGTAGACGCAACGATTTAAAAGAAAGGGAGTAATGAAAGCTTTTTCTTTTGAATGTAATGTTTCGGCGATCCAAATAATTAAGTAAAATTAGCATTTATGTATAATAATAAAGAGAGATTATCAAGATTATTTTATTTTCTATTAATGTATAATGAATGCGAATGTTTTTATGTCATGCTTACTTACTTACAATTACGTTTCCCCGTGGGGGTGGGCAGAGAGGATAGAGCCCCACACTTTCGTCTTTCCTGAGAGACAACTATTATCTGTCAGGAAAGACGAAAGTGTGGGGCTCTATTACTGGCTACTATCTTCGTATGCAGGCTCTACGAGTGTTAAGTCTCTTAACAGGACCATCTTTCAGTATCTGGTTAATCTGGTCATGTCTTCCGCAGTCGCCCTATCTTTCTGGCGCCATCAACACTTGCGTCGTATATCTTTCTTACCATTATTTCCTCATTCATTCACTCAACATGTTCAAACCACCTGAGACTTTTTTTAAATTCTATTCGCTATTCTAAGATCTGTTTTACATTTTTCTGAATATTTATTCTTCACTCTAACGTAAATGGATATGGGTTGTGTGCCGTATTGTATAAAATTCAGTAATAATATACAGGGGCGTGCAGTGAGAGCAAGAAGCATTACTTTTTCCTACACACATCTTTTAACCAACCAAACAAAAATAAGAGAGGTATATCTCGTAATATTCCTATGACAATAATTAACACATTTTTCAAGTTTTAATATTTCATAATATTTTGCTAGAAAAATATTCAATTTTGATTTTATTAAAAATATAGGTTAGTATATACCTATGTAAAAATAAAAGTCATGCTTCTTGTTCTACTAAGGACTATTTATTTCGAAAAATTTAATGAATTGAGCAACTTTATTATATTTATCAGGTTATTGCATAATGTTTCTGAGTCAGTAAATATTTATATACTAATTTTCAAAATGTTACTTGATTTTTTCGCTTTTAACATTTCATTTAAGGTACTACATACTTTAAGATATGTTTTTTTTTATCGGGTGGGTAACGCAAAACAGCTATCGTAACGTAGATCGGTACGTAGATACTTAATAATTTATTCTTAATAGCAATAACAAGGATCCCACTAAGATATGGACCATTCACAGTGACGCGTGTCTAATGTAAACAAATGACTCGCGCGTGCTGCAAGCCGCCTCCGCAGCGACATTTACTCTCATTGGCGTTCCGACGTCCAACACAGGCGCCCAACTTTCTAACACGCGGCCACCCAGCACCGGATGGACTCAAGCGCCTCGACCGTGCAAAAAAATCACACATTTCACGGACTACTCATAATAATTTCAACACTTGACCAGCAAATCTAATCCATTAAACAGAAAAAGAAAACCAATAGACGATGTAAAAATACTTTTCAACTTGTAGGTTTCGCATTTTTATGTAGTGCTTTTTTGCTTGCAACTGTATTTTCTAAACCAAGACCGTAGCGAAACATCACTCTAGCATCATACTGAAACAGCTTCAAGTGAGACACACAAGGCTACTAAATTTTACTTTAGTATATTTACACTAATGTAAAAAGGGGAAATCAACAGTAGGAAGATGCATATTTTATTAGGAACTAACAGGTATTTTCGATTTTTTGCCTTCATTTTGTTAGCATGTGTGACTGTTTAATGATTTCTCGCGCTTATAGTTAGCGTCTAATAAGGCACAAATAAGGATGGATTGTTCATCGTTTTGCTTCTGAGTGAATCTCCCCTACTTGCTTATTGTGTGAAGCCATTTGATTGGTTGCAAACGCTTTGGAATGTTTGGTAGGCATGTCTTGCGCCTGCGCGAGGTGGGATTATAATAACATTTATAATAATGGCGGCACGGTTTTACAATAATTGTTTTTTTTAATAAGTACAATTAAAACTGATGTTCAGATCTTTAGTGTGTTATTAGTTCCACTTTTAGTATTTTAAATAGCTTTCAAATTTATAATTTGCGATTTAAATTTATGCATTTTGAATTATTTAGGTGCCGTTTCTAAAATAACGTAATAAATAATTATTACTTATGTATTTTCCACTCTACATTATATTATCAAAGCATTATGATATTGACAGTGCCTACCAATTTCTGCCTGATGTTGCAATAATGTTAAGAGACTACCCAGTGTTATGAAAGTTTTTTAACTCTTACCTTTTAGGAAAATTAAAGCATATGTGGATCATAAAAGCAAAGGCAGCAATATCCAAAAATTTTTTTAAAAATTTTGAATGCAATCACCGAGAATTACTAATTTTAAATGTACCTACCTAATGTATCTATTCCTTTCAAAATCATGTTTCCTATAAATTTACTGGTTGTGTTTCCTACAAAATCTCGAATTCAGTACATTATAAATTAGCAATCCTCGATGATTGCATTAAATTTTTTTTGGATATTGCTGCCTTTGCTTTTATACCTCACATATAAAGAATATGATACTGAATTTCTGAATACAAAAATATATTTCTCATAATGCTTTGTTTGTGCATATTCGGCAATTTATTTATTTCAGTTCAAACCGTGTTATACGTTGTTCAAGAAATTTTTTAATATAACGTTGAAAAAACGTCTCACAAAGAAAATCGAAGGTTTCTGTCATAGATACGTTGAAAAAGTGATGATAAGTCACTATAAATCCAAAATAATCTAAATATGAAGGCCAAGTACGTAAACTGGTTAATTGTTGATTGAGGTATGGATTTTAAAAAAAATATCACAACAATAATTTATTAAATTCTCTTCCTCCCTTTCTACCGTTATACGGGAAGAAAATTTGATTATTTAACTATTGTATTGATTCTCTTAATTTCAAACTGATTTAATTGTCACAAAATTAAACTCTGATTGAAAAACTCACCCCCATATATCTGTATCATTTTCCTTCATACTTGATAAATTCGAGTCTCGTGTTGGGCCGCGTTTTTTGATTATGATTTATGATCGGACATTATTGATGGCCTGCTAATAACCTCTGCACGATGGGCGAATCACATGTTATAAATTACGATACGTCCGATTAGTATATCTTTATTAATTATTACGTACTTCATAACGGTACCGAGACCATGCGGCAAGGTGGTGCAATTGGCACTCTATTCGCTGTGATAATTGAAACTTAATTACCTCCTATATTTTTTTGTTGCTTGTAACTTTGAGCTTGCTCAAATATCATTATATTAATTGAACGAAATCATCAGCACTCCTTATGCAACAAAGTAATGTAAATATAAATACAGAAAATAGAAATAAACAATTACTTTAATCGACGTGAAATTTAATATCATTATTCCGTCGTTAATCTAAAGAAAAAAATTAGGAAAAAATACATTGGTACACATTTTTTGGTTTATTTTCATTTAAAATGTCTTTATAAATACAAGTTTACGTATTATTGACGGAATTAGCGTTTACATAAAGAATCTTAATGATAGATTATTAAAAATATATTATTATTATTTAAAAATATTTATGTTTTAAAAAGAGCAAAATAATTTTGTGGTGACATTATTAATATAATAAAAATGAACTTTGTTTTCACCACTTTTGTATTGAAAAATATCAACATGTTTCAAAGCCCATGGCCCCTTCGTCAAGATACAATTGTATAGGTATCTAAATTAATTTTTTGTAAAATTTTGCTTTTGTAGCCGGAGGTACTCGCTTTAATATTTTTATTAATTATTTTATTAATTAATAATTTTGTCAAATCATTGTATCCTGATGAAAGGGCCATGAGTTCTGAAACATGTTGATATTTTACAAAAGAAAAGTGGCGAAAACAAAGTTCATTTTTATAAATTATATTAAAAATACTTAGTCTTCACCTGTTGATGAGAAGTTCTGATATTTTCGAAACTAGTGAAAAAGTAAAAAAAAATACAAACTCAAATAGAGATCATTTTTAATAATCTACTACAAGTTTATATAATGAAAAATGTCAATTAATAATATTATGTACTATAGAGGTGCAAACTTTTACATCTACATGATTCTCTACAACATGCGGGAAAATCCTTTCGTACTTCGGGAACATTGCTAGATGAGAAGGAGGTAGTCAGGGAACTTGATGGTAGCCGAGATTTTATAGGTGAGGTGTCTATGGATGCGTCTGTGCACGGGTGATAGGTAGTGATGGTATTTTAAATCGAAACACGCTAAACGTTGTTTAAGATTTGGATGACTACAGATGATTGGTAACTGATTTATCGCAATTCGACGGCAACCATCGGTACTAGACAACTGCTACATCTCAGTTATTAATCGCTGATTTAATAAGATACAAATCTCAAATAACTGTACCTTGTGTAACCGAATAAAATGAACATTACTAACGATAAGCGAATGTGCAGAGGCCCAAATGTGTATTTGTTTGTGAGCGCATGGCGACGTCTGTCCGGGGAGAATGATACAGAATCCAAGAGAAAAAGCACAGGTTTTCTTGGGTGGCCATTATCAGATACAAAATAAATATATTATAGCAGTCGTTTTAGCATGATAAGCCTACATATTCCATATAAATGAGTAGACTATAAAAATATTACAAAAGAATATATTTTAACCCATTTTATTATGTATATAATAAATTAATTAACCGGTCCGTGCAAGTTGAAGAAAGAAAACAAAGAAAAAGGATATATTTAATGAAAAAAGCAATATCACATTAGATTCAATAAAAATGGACATTTATATTATATTTAAAAAAAAACAGAAAAAATTAAATACAAATTATTCCTACATGAATAAATATTTATTTATTTTTTTCACTAATTCATAATCTTAATTTCATATTCATTATTTTACCTAAAATAATTTAGAGTAATCCATCATAAAATTTACATTCTTAAAAATATTGACATGCCGGCTATAATAAGTACTAATTAAGCTACCGGAAGCGGGCGAAATACCGATTATAAGATTCCAGATGCCCAGACCAATAGATAAAGCTAAGATAAGCGTGGTGAAACATTTAAAACGCTTAAAAATAGTGATACTTCTGCATCATTTTTATGATTTTTTAATAAGAAATCCATTATGCGGATGACATTTAAGAAGAAAAACTTATTAAATTGAATATTGAAATACGGTTTCTTTAGTGGCGGGTAGGGCATATAAACACATTGAACTTTAAGAAAATACAAACCGGATCATTAAGATGCACCTTCACGCAGCTTCTGTGATCTTCACCTAAAGGTCGTGATGACCAGCCGCGACCTTGCTCAACTGATTCCCGAAAAAGCTCTCGCCGTTATAACGCAATCGTGGCGCCGTTACATTGCCGTTAATTTTATTACGAATGGATGCGCCCGGTGATTCATGCAGCAGAGTGCAATCGACATTTCGTAAAACTGCTGCAGTTTTGAAAATTAATTTATCTGTAATAAAGAAAGAAAATAATTAATGAAAAAAATATATTTCGGGGTCCTTTTAATAACTGCTTGACCCAAACCATACGATAATTTTTTTAATAATTATTCTGATTTTTATAATTTTGAAATACTTTTTGTGATACGATTTAACTGATAGAAATCGTCACGTAAAGAAATAGCGTTATGCCCCTTTCATGCGACTCTCTCCCTCTGTCCCTTTCTGTTATATATGAGTGTGTGTGTGCATGCAAGTATCGAGATTCGAGTAGACGAGCATCATGCCCGACATGTTGTATAACCTCAATACTGAACGCGTGGAAATTTTAAACTTATTTACCATTTGTTTTTGTTTTAAATCATAAGTGAGTCACGTTATCTCATTATTGCAATTTTGCAATAAAAATTCGAGAAATGGAAACTGCAACAAGTATGTGTAATACAAACTTAGAAAAGTAAGTTTATAAATTTGTATATTTTGATACAAGTATTTTTTACTGTTTACATAAGTTTAATGTGATAATACAGAAAGACAATAGTGAAATCATATGCTCAGCATCAAAAAGAGTATCAAAAAAAAATCGAAAAACAACTTCAACGCCACGTTTTCTTACTTAACGAAAGTATACAAATATAAACAATCTAGATCTCCGTATCGAATTACATTTTGAATTGAAAAAAAGGGGTAAAGAACTTCGTTCCTGAAGGGGTTCCTCGACAGCATACCTAATTTTTTTTTTTAAATAGAGGTGCAAACGCAAAATATTATTACTTTTTTTCAAATTAAGCTAAACGCTCGTGCTATGAAATATGAACAACTAGATGGTTTTATGGAATGGAGCTCGAACTATCGATCTGCTCATCGCTAGTTGAAAGTCTTAACCACTAGACCAATAAGCTACACCTATAAATAAGAATACCTATTGACAAAATAATATTTATTAGTTATTAACATTTTTCATACTAATTCTTTTTAGAACAAAGCCACAGTGAGAAATAATTTATGTGAAATTTGGTTTATCAAATGGTTGCAAGTCGAAAATTGAAAATTTGCAATTATTTTAAATAATATGAAGAATGATATAACTTTTTTTGGTATTTATGGCCGTTCACAATCTTGTGGTTGGTATTTTCTGTGATATTCTGTCGTGTTTATATGACCTTTTTGACCCACGTTTCGGATCCCGTTGCAGGGTCCATCATCAGGGTTGATGTGTTGTGGATTGGGTTGAAATACCGTATTGAAAAGTTAAACCCTGTAATGGGTTCTGAAACATCGTCCAGAAAGGTCATATATATAATGCAGAATATTCTAGGAAGCTAAAACCAGAAGTACGTAAATATATCATAAAAAAACCCAACAATAATATTCCTTAAAATATTCATAATAATAGTGATATTACATAGCAATATCGGAAAAGAATTTTCAAAAAAAAATCAACATTCTTTGTGTCGGAAATCTTTGTTAGTTATGGGAAGCTTTTGTTTTAGTTGAAACAAAAATGATATGAAATGACGACCCTGTTGAAAGTCTTAATAACCGATGAGCGAGCATTAAAAAGTATTTGTAAGAAGACAAGACAAAAGGTTTGTGCTAGGATAGAAGACTTAGGCATTCTACGCTCTCTGCCTACCCCTGCATGGAAAAGGCGTGATGGTTAGTAATTTTGTTATGAAAAATATTTATTGGAAGATGTCATATCAGCAGCTTCAACAATCGCCGTACTTGCTTACGAAGATGTATGAATGTAGTCGAGTGTTGTGTGTCGGGATTGTGTAAGATTGTGACGCTGTTTCCTCTCTGCCTACCCCCGCGGATAAAGGGAGTGATGATAAGTTTGTAAGTATTTGATTCACTTAGAATCCTGGCAATACACAATTATGTGTAAATGTGGAAACTCATCCACTTGCTATTAGAAAATTTCATTATTAAAAGTTATGGAAAAGCATGTATATAATTGGGCTTTTATAAAATATTCGCATATTGGGTTTCATTTTCCGCTCGTTGAAGTTTTGTTATAGATATTTTTTAAAAAAGAGGACGATTTATTATTGAGAGCTGGCCTATTAAAATATTTTTTTTCTATTTTAAAGACTATACTTATTTGTCTTAATAATTTTATAATAATTTTTACAAATATACATTTATAATATGAAATTTCTATTAAATTGAAAATTATTGATTAGTTTAACTCTATATATACTGAAGTGGGAACAGATCCAGCCATGGATTTTGAATATATAATTATTTCTATAATAGATTATTTATTTGTTTGAGAACGCAATCTACATATCGGTGCTTACAAATTAATTTCAATGAAATAAATTTAAATGTTGTTAAAATTTAAATTTTCGCTGACACCGCTCAAATTTTAACAAGGGCGTACTGATATAATAAGGATCGCTGAGTATGGATAAGAATAAAGGAGGAATAAGATTGATGGTGGTATAATTTACAGCGCCGCTTTGATACTACCTACGTCTGGAGGTATCAAATTCGCATCATCTTATATTGCATGCAAATGTCGCATATCGCATTACGTCCAGAAGTGTCTGCGTATGTTGAAAGTATCGTGTCTGATTTTTTCCGAATCAAAAATGTCAAGAAGACTCCCAAGAAAATGTCAAGATCGAAAAATCTTACAAACCGAAAACTCGTATCTCATGTACTCCCACGAATGTGGTAAGGATTAATTTAACCTTAACGAATTAATACAATAATTCATCATAATCATTTGTCCTTATTTTATTTGAAGAGATTGTAATGCAGAGATTAAGAGGAGGAATATCATAATGGTCTTCTTAAAAATGTCCAGAAGATATGAAGCGTAACTAAGAGTATTTTAAAAATTATAATATATTTTGTTTAAGTTATGATTATATTAAAATAATTACTGGAAGTATATAGTTAAAAATTATTTAAAAAATGTTCGCAAGTCAACATGATACAAAGAGAAGGAATAGAATAATGAAATACTGAAGAAAAAATGACAGGAACAAATAGCTAAGAAAATATGTGTTGTGTAATCTATACCTATAAAACTCAATGTCTGTGTGTCTGTCTGTTCTCTATACAAATCCACACCGTTTGTCCGAATCGATTCAAATTTTGCACACTTATGCTTTAAGACCCGGCGGGTAACATAGGCAACATTTACTCCCTATTATCATACCCCTTTCCCTCCCCCTGACATATTTTCTATGCAAATCTGTACCGTTTGACCGATCGGACTTTTAATTTGGAAACTAATTCTTTAGGACTCGGCGGGAAACATAGGCAACATTTCCCTCCTATTATTTTACCCATTCCTCTTCCCCTGACATATTTTCGATGCAAATCTGTACCGATCGGATTCAAAATTTGGAAACTTATTCTTTACAACTTGGCGGGTAAAATTTCCCCCCTATTCTTTTAACCTTTTCTCTCCCCTGATATATTTTCAATGTAAATCTATACCGTTCGAATCTAACTGTTTGTAACTTTAACTTTGTTTACCCTCATAAGTTTATTTTAAACTTAATTCTTAACCCGTACAACGCCGGGTATGCTAGTTTTAGATAAGTTAAAATTAACCAATATTTTTCAATTCAGAGCATATGTATGTAGATTTTAAGAATTAACAAAAAAGATGCCAGAACTCTTATCTTTCTAATATTTCAATATTTCTATTCTTTCTTGAAACATGAACTCAAAGATTAGAAGTGCAAAGGAGCTTTAGAAATGTGGTGCTAACGACGCAAGAAGAACACAGTAACTCGAAAAATACAAGGGAGATGACAAGGATTGATCTAAAGATATGGCGCCGAGACCACGGAAATTTTAGGATATGAGGATATCATAAAAAAAGTGGTAATCCAAGGCAATGTAGAATGGATTATGTATATATATACATTACGCTTAAGGTCACTAACACGCTGGACCGACGTGATAAGGACCTCAATGTAGAGCGCCATAGTGGACTGCGCAAGAAATACCATGGACCGGAATAGGTGTCGACAGATCATTCCCGCCGTCATCCGCAACATCCAGCGGCAGGATGCACGATCACCACTTCTCTCGCTGAGATTGCTTAAATGGATGAAACGAAGAAGTATATAGTAATCTCGTATAATTTATGAAATCACTTTAAGAAGCACACTTTACCAGGTACTTATTACGAAATTTTCATTTATTTTTAATAAACATCTCACTGGGCGTGTTAAAAAAAAACTTTACAGTATGTTTAAAATAAATTTAAAAAATAATAATAATAATAAATAAGACAGTTACAGAATAATGGGTACAAATTTCATAAAAAAAACAACACATTACTGATTTTAAATTCAGCCCACTATCCCGATCACTAGTGTCTTCGGCCTGCTTTAGCAACAAACATATATTTAATGTATCAATGCAGTATGATCATGCAAGATTATGGAAGATGTAAATAAACAATTGATATTATGTGTTGTAGGAGTTCAGGTTATTGCCAAGGAAATAAATTTTGAGACCACATTTTTAACGCTGATGGGATATCATCATTTAAATGTAAGAAATAAAGTGTAACGTTAGATATTGTGTTGAATTCATTTTTGTACTTCCAAAATCCTATTCATGATATGCTTATTATTTTGTTGACGTTATTATAAAATAACAATCATTCAAGTTGCTTCGACTGCAGAGATACACCCTGAAACGTTACGTTTGCGTACGAACGAACGAAAAACGAAACGAAACAATATACATTTGATATACCAACACGCAAATTGTTTTTGCATGAAATAATGTTTTTTTTCTTATCATGTTAAATAAATTAATGATATTTGTTATGTGGTATGGTTTCGTTTCATAGATTTTTTATTATAGTTATACAATCAATTGAAGCTTTATTTTTAAAACTTTTTAAAGGACCTTGAGAAAATGATATAGTTATAATATCAAATAATCCGTAAGAAAAGACATCCAAAACTATAAAATTGCAGTATTTCGTTATCACAAAATGATTTATTATTATATAAAAATTAATCAGCCAAAGCAAATATTTATTTACTAATCGGGTACCTACAATATTTTTGTAAATTTACAGAACGTGTGTTAATATGGATTGTATTATATACGGCAAGGCTATTTCGATATATGTACGTGAAGATCAATATTGGGAGTGCCATTGTTGGAAAAATTAGCGAAAGAACCGCGCGCAGCAGCCGGGCCGCTCCAGCGACCGTCCTCTCGCGCGGCCATGCGCCGAGTGTCGCGATATCGATTTCATTGAATCATCGGCGGTCCGGCGAGGGAGGGGGACGGAGCGCGAGCGGCCGCGGCCGCCAGACAGGGACGCTGCGATGGACCACGCCGCTCCAGTTAACCTCTCCGTCTTCCGGGAGTCTCTAGATCGGCTCGTGCTGGAATTAGTCCAGTAGGTGTATCGCCGCGATAACGGCCACTCTCACTCGACTTAGCGGAGCTTTTCGTTAGCCGTTTTGTCCCGTTGCCGTTGCGTCGTTACGTCGCGACCACTTTGCGCTGATAACGCCGACAGAGCGGCGCGCGACGTCCGACGGGGATGACGCGTTCTCCGCGTGAAACACTTTTCATTTCCGAGTGGAAACTATCAACAAGCACGCTTCTGTGGTTCTGTCGCGTCTCTTCGCGGCTCGTCGTTTCAGTGCTTTTTGAGGACGGACCGAAAGCGGTGATGATAAATAAAATTAATTTAAAATTAATCAAATTGTGATTCCTGGTCGTGTTTTCGGAGACTGTGAATTATTACGAGGCTTACATGAAAAATTGTGTTAAAAATTAAAACTAGTGATTTCAGTTCGAGAAAATCAATCCGCTTACTGTGAACATATAACGGAACAAAAGTATAGTAATAATACAGTGTGACATTATTAAATAAAAAAGATTAATTCACCTATGAATATAAATTAATTCCTGTGCAGCCACAATATTAACACGTAAATTACGCATTATATATATATTTTTTTTAACATTTAAAAAAATATTGTGATTTTTTCAAAATGTACTTATCTACCATTACATTTAGTAAAAACAATTTTAAAAAAGTAAGTGATAGAAACTTAAGAACATTTTTCTCAAATACCTAAAAAAATCGTTTTTGTTTATATCATTCCAATTGTATCTAAGTAAAAAGCACAAGAATTTGTTGAATTAATTTAGTAGCAAAACGTACACTTCCGGCGGATCATTTTGTCAACGTCTCAATCTCGCAACAACGGTTAGGACCATCGATAAAATTGTATTGTTGTATTTTAATAATTGAACAATTAATACCCGGAGCGCATGAGTGTTGCACAACCTAGCGACGGATCGACTGACTGAAATGCGTCGTTTTTCATAGTTATGACACAGTTTTCAACCTTAGCTTCATTGTTCCCAGAGGAAACAATGGTCGACAATTATCGAGTGTGTGAAAACTTTTGATTTTATTCGCTGTCGTGGATGCGTTGCGCAATACAGTGCGAAGGAAAATAAAAAGAACATCCCCGGGCCTGTGAACCAGTTGCACTCGCGTGTGACGCAACACATCCTGTTTCCTGCAAACGGTTGTTCCTGTTATCTTAGGTCAGTTTTATTATATTTATTTACCTACAAATTACATCTATTCAATATTTTAAAAATTATGTTTATACAATGTTTACCTGAACACAGTAAATTAATTTTGTAAAATGTTCTGTTTTTAAATTTGTGAGGTTTTTATAATTATTTTATAATCAGAGATGCAATTTGATTTCATTTCGTAATTTACATTTTCCAGTTTTCTAAATGTAGACAGTAAACACCAAAATTATAACACAAAGAGTTTTCGTTGCATACAGATATCAACGCGCGGTCCAACAACAAAACCATATACCATTTTACAAAATAAATCAAAATACAAAAATAAATGCCAAGAAAACATTTCTTTCAGAATCATAATTTCTTAATTAAAATAAAAAAATAAATCAAAAAGCAATATTCAATGATTTTAAATATTTTATACAATAATAAATTTTTTCTATAGGTAAATATATAGTGATATAAATAAATGCGTAATAATAATTTTAACATTACCTAATAACTTAAAAGTACCAAAATATTAAATTTATAGTTTTTCTAAAATAATATAAAAAAAAATCATAAATAAATATATTTTTTTATTGTCATTTTTAATACCAACTAAACTTTTTTTTAAATTTCTTCAATTGCCTATATACATGTAGGTATACTTATCCGCGATTCTATTATATTATAATAAACATTACGGATTTTACCAAATTATTTGATTATTCAAATATTATTGTCAATGTGATGTATCGCGGTTCACAAAATTATTCGCATTTCAATATTATCATAAAAATTTTAATCACATTCAGAAGATGTTTAGTTCCCTGACTTACGCACTTCAGTAAAAAACAAAAGTTCCAAAAGACATTATGCTAAATTAATATTCGATTTTTTTTTTCATTTACGATGCGAGGATTTTTAACCACAATTTAAAATCTTTTTATGAAATAAGTTTATGTACTAAAATAATTACATGCATTCACAAAGCGCAAATTCAGCGTTGGAATGAGCCAATCTGAGGCAAAAACCAACCTTAAATCATTATTGTACCGCAATCGGTATGATTTTAAATAACAAAACAAAAAAAGCAGCTTCAATCAGAGCCGTCGTAAAAGAAGCCTGCACTGAATTAGAATAACCACGACCGGGTGTATGGGGCATTGTCCAATTCGCTATCTTAACAATGGAAACAGTTCCTCTCATTATTGTCAATAGCATCAGAAATTCAGTAAGAAAGTGTCCGACGACATCCCGGAACTGCACTCTGAGTGTTGAATGGAAACATTTAATTGCTAAAATTTTATTTCTATCGCACTTCCAAAGTTAAGCGGTGCAGGAAATTAGGTCGTGAATAATCAATGTTCCATTCATTACGTCACTATTCCTTGTAAAGAAACAAAAAAAATTAACAAACGTTTGCTCGTTAAAGATGTATTTTTTTTCAATAATGATGGGCTGAAATTTAAGTATTTATTTAATAGAAAAATTTTCCGAAACATAATATTTCGGGATAAAAATTGTTAAGTAAATTTATTAAGTAAGGATCTTTGTAAATATAACACAAACAGATTTTAAAATATTGATTTTATGTATCTACTTATATTATTTGATTAATTACACCTACATGTTTCGGAAAAACCTTTCCATGGTCAGGGTGTTATATATATAATACCCTGAACACCTTCTAGAAAGTAATTAATCAAATAATATAAGTAGATACATACAAATAATACAATCAATATTTAAAAAAAATGTCAATCTACAATGTTGCTGAATCAATTGAAAAAACGAACAACATTTAAAGAATGTTTTTTTAACTTTCAGTGATATATCAAATTCATAGCTGATTTAAAGAATTTTAGTATGTACATTTATTTGTCTAATGAGCAATAAAAATACTATTTAAAACATTTAGTTAAAAAAAATATACATAAAATAATATTTTTTATATTTAAAGACTTTAGATAGACACTATAGTTTTAATATATTTTGTCAGTTGATCTCATTATTTTGTGTTCTTTGGTTACACCAAAAAAATTTTAACGTAATACTATCATAAGTATTATTTTAAGGAATCATAAAAAATAATGAAAAAATTCTTAACTCAGTTTCATCCTAAACAATATGAAAGGCGATTCTTGTAGGTATCGATACATAATGACAATGATTTTTCGTTAAAACAGGTAGTGTTAAAAAAAAGTCGAATAAGAATACCGAAAATCTCTGTGTCGATGAGCTACTTGACGCCTTCCTTGACTCTATTTAAATTTTATAGCTTTGGGGTGGTTTAATATCGAGGGTAGAAAGCCTAAAGAGCGTTAGCGATTATTTCGAACTTTATATGAGAGCTAAACAATGTTTTTTCAATCTGATTTTGTCAATTTTATTATAAAACGTTATATATATGTGTGTCGTGTTAAAAATAAGGAAATTCTTTAATTATTAAAGGAACATTGACAAAACCAGATTGACAGAACTTTATTTTGCTCTCCTGTAAAGTTAAAAATAGTCACTTAGGCCCTTTTGGCTTTCTTTTCTTGATATAATGATTACTTAAATGTGTTAAATAGGTTTGGTAACTATTTTATATACGTGTTTTATACGTTTATTTTATTGACAGTTTTAAAAATAATAACACTACAAAAATGTCTTTAACTACACATGAAAAATATTGAACAGTCCTTTGATAGCGTATAATTTAATTAATCAAACATTTACCAAATTATTTGTAATATTTACTTTATAAGATATCTTATAAAAAGTAATATACTCGTATCTATTGTTTTTTGCTATTTTATTGTTATTTCATGATAAACTAACGTACGTGATAATTTTCCCATAAATTTATACACATTTGTCAGTCAACAAAGTTTTCTTGTATAATCCATAAAAGTAGAGTTTAATAATTGGATCCGTCACTTTATGGTCATTTTATGGACTGCCACATCTCACCTCTGACACCAGATGTCTAGCGCACCGAGAAATTGATTGAATATTTATCGTCTCACAACAATACAACACAAAAGCAGCCGTTGAATAGGAGTGTCATTCACTTGGTCCATATAATCTCAATGTAACTATTCTTCCAAGAAAGCCTATTTCGTAGCTTCCTCTAGATTAAAAAAATGGAATCATAACTTTTGTTTTTGTCTTCGTTGTTAGCTTTAAAAATCAAAAATGTATCCAAAAAAAATTAAAACACTAAAGTTTTCAAACCATGTTTATACAAATTCTTCATTACAATTATTAACGTTCTAGCTGTAACCCATCAAAAATGACAATACATTGGTTCGCGTCTTTGCTAATCCCTAGTATATATTTATAATATCTTTTTGGCGGTCCACGGCCGGTTTGGGTTTGCTGGCCCGGAGTTCAAGTCCCTTCTCCGGCCGTTTAATTACAATTCGAACAAAATTACGAGACATATAGACAGACAGACAGACGGACAGACAGTTAACGAAATTATTATGTCGATGTCAATGTCGTAATTTTCTGACTCATAAAACATACTCTATTAAAGATGGATAATTTAAGGATAGCTTATATGAATATTATAGCTATAACATATATATATATATATATATATATGATATAATATATAATATATATATAATATATATATATAAATAGCACAAAAGTATGTCAAATATACATTTTATATCCATAGAGACATCAGGCCATAACTTATTCAGATATTAACGTCTAATATTTATGCTACCTGCATATGTACTGAAATCATTATTGTACCATAAGTCATATGGTACATTGATGGTTTACGGGAATAAACACCAACACAACGAAACGTATTTTCTCGTACTCACGGCTTACACATATTAGTTTGATTGTCTTTCTGAAATGGAAAGAGGTATACCTACTTCAATGAAAATTTATAATGCACCATCTATTGTAAAATATTTCAAAACTTTAAAAATATACATTTAGATTGATTAGTTACATGGGGTAAAATAGAAATCTCCATTCCAGAAGCGGTATCTTGATATTAATAGTAATTTGAAATTGTATTTAATTTCCTTATTATTTATTAATGAATTATGACAAAATTAAGTGCGGAAGGAGATTTTTATATTATATTTGTAGTCATTAACTATAAATCAAATCTATTTTTCAATAAAACTTTTATTATATTACTTTTACAGATTTAAACTATACGTTTCAAACATTCTCTCATAAAAACTTTATATAGAAAACCTACATAACGTACAAAATTATTTCTAAAGATTTTCAATGACAGTTTAACCATTATTTTTTGTTTATGTGATTAAAACAAGATAACTGCTATTTACAAGTTATTTTCAACAATGGGTTGCACTTTTTGTCATCGCATCACATCACAAAGTTTTAAAGAGTACAATCGTCACTCATTACGTATTCACGGATCATCTCGCTTATTGGCAAAAACATAAAACTGACACAAATGTACGTAGGTACCTATTTTTCTTTACCAGTTTTGTTTTGGTGGAAAATCAATTAATATTCGAAAAACATAGTATTCTTTTTGTTGTAAGTAACGTTACCATGTTTGTGACATTTGACAAAGAGTACATGCTCTAAATTGCTCGTATTATCTATAGGTTACATACAGAGTTTAATTTGGACGACCCCCCATATTGCAAACCTGTGTTAAAGTCTTCTCAGAAACATCGTGGAGCACAAAACAAACGTAATAGAAGATATTAAGAAAAGAAAATATTATCTTTAACAAACATAAAAAAATACGAAAATTAATAACTTCCAGCTTTAAAATTTGTGGATATAATATCCTATTTTGTTTAAACAATAAAATGTAGCATTATTATTATTTACGAATTCTTATGCAAGTCTTAAATATATACTAATGTACACACTAACCTCTTTTTTTACATAGGTTTACGCAAAGCTTTTTGTACTTTTTCCAAATTTAATCGGTTTTGATGTTTTCCGATAAAAATACTAAATGCAATTTACATACCTATATATACAGATCATACTTACATAACATAAATTTAAATGCCTTTAATTCATACTAATGTCACTTTGTTAATATAAAAATTACAATATAATTAACATTAAATCACACCATTTCATATCACACCATATGATGAATTCATATTGTAAAACTTTGTAAATTAATTTTAATTATTTAATGACATATTAACATTCATTAAAGTAAATTAGTTATTTATTTTGATCTTTTTTTTGTAAATCGTAGAATCAGATAACTGGCGCGCAATTTCAGTTCTATTTTCGATAATATACCTAATACTAAACCTGTAAATACCTAATACTATACCTGTAAAGTTTATACTTATAAAGTTTTTGTTAGTTTAGAGATCAATGAAAAATGTTATATGTATATATTAGGGGTTTATATGGATACAATAAGTATTGAAATGATTCATATTTTATAAAAGTTTATATTTAGTTTTGTTACAGAATATGAATTATAAAATTAAATGAAACTTTATATATATATACATACATATGTAAGAAATTTAATAAATGATGAAACTGATTTACGGAATAGTTTATAAGTTTAATTAAGTTTAAAACACAATCAATCAATCAATCAGGGGTTGAAATTCACCGTTGCGAATGCTTCCGTCAAATTTTATCGAAAGTTAAATCGATCGACTTTTTTCATCGGAACCGGATGGATGAAATACCGTACATTCATTCGTCTTGTTCGAGTCATCATTTGAGGCACGCATTATTGACTTTTCCTTTGACTATCTCCGAACCGAATCAAACGGCACCGTTACTCTACATCGGCAGCAAGACAGAAAGTGATAAATCTGTAGCATCGGTTATTATTATCGTCATCGGTACCCGTCCAGGAGAACACAACCTTTGAGTATCCAAAAAACATTTTCATTTTATGTTTAATTCTAGATCTTTCAGGATCAAGCCGTGTAATTCAAAAATTTTTGACTCAAGAAATGAATTTGACAATTAATAATTATATTATTTTATATTATAGTATAATTATATAAGTGCACCGACTTCATGTCATCATTTCCTTATTTCGTAGGATCAGGGGCAGCAGTTGTGATCTGTAAACTGATATATATCCATGGAATAATATTCTCACAGGCATTCTCAACATTATGTACTAACCCTTTAATGCAATTAAAAAAAAACACGTACCTAAATTAAAACAGCGTCTAATTTCAACGAATGAATGAAATATCAATGAATAAATGAATGAGATGATTGATGAATAAAATTAACATATTCACGGCACAACGAAAATCACGGTCATGCACCAGAATATACTCATATGCAGTTGCTTATAGCTGGATTGCGAAATACATCGCTTATAAATTGCAAAAATTACCAACACATTAATTGAGGATTATAAAAGCAAAAGCAGCAATATGTTTTGAATGCAGTCACCGAGGATTATTAATTTAAAATGTAATGAATTCTAGATTCTAGGTATGTATCCGTCCCCTCCAAAATCATGTTTGCTATAAATTTATGAGCTATGTTTACTGTATTCATTAGGTACCCTAAATTAGTAATCCTCGATGACTCTGTCTCTGCTTTTATATCCCACAATTGATATCATTTTATTTTTAGCATAAATTTAATTTTAGAATTTAAGTTTTTCTAAGAGTATCTATTGACTTTATTTTATATATTGTAGGTACTTATAATTAATAATATTCGTTAGTAAGATGGCGTTGTCCGTTGTCCGTTTTTTTTTTATGATCGGTTCTAAAAACTCAATTTTAAAGTGCAAGTTTACTTCATTGTCCTTTCTTACGAAATCTAGATATACTTTATTGTCTGACATCTGACATTTTGTATAATATAATCAATCACTTAAATGAATCCAGAAGTACAGAAAACTGATATAATCATAAAATATATATTCAAGTTCATTCATTGTAGGCATGTTTCTAATATTTTTATTTTCTTTCAAATATCTTAGTTTTATTTATCGATTCGCAAATCTTTTACGTTCCAAATTTGATCAGTTCGGGAGCGACCCTCGGTGGCTCGATGCGAGGGCAAGCTCGCAAACCGAAGCCTCCAGCCCCACGCCCGTCTACTGTTTCAAACGCACGGCCTGTCGTTGTCATTATGACATGGAAAGTGAGTGAACCAGTTAGTGACAACCTGTCAGCCGCGTGGACGGCGGTAAAAGTGACCGCAGCACAGCGCGAGAAATCGCCCCGTGGCCAGCGAGGTCCCCGCTCCTCCCGGCAGATAAGAAGACGAAAAGAATAAGAAGAGAAAAAAATGGAGTGGCCTTCGTCGGACTTTCGTGTAGGTAAAAATATATTAAATCGCCGAAGGTATGTTATAATGTGATGCATCATTATCATGGCACTGGTTGCTCAGAGATGGCGATACTGATATTTGAAATTACTACGCGAGGAAAGACAACATTTATTTATATATAATGCTAATGATGAAAAAAAATTTCAGAGAGTTCTTTTCACGTGGTGTTTTCACAGAATAATTCAGTAGGTACATACAACAAGTAAAAGCCGGTGAAAATTTTCTTATACCTGATATTTTCTTAACTACGCATATAGTTTGATAAGTAAGCGAACCATAAAACCGTATCATATAAATAATTTAATTACACATCTATTTTTATAAACCGACAACTTAGGTAGCACAGTTGTGCTTGTCGTTATTTTTTTAAGTCTTTGTTTCATTATCTTAAGAGGATCTTACAAGGCGCTTCCATTTTCCCCAGTCTTCCGCTGCTCTGCCACTAGTACACCAAATTATGCCCAGTCTGTATTCTTGCATTATTTTTTTCTTGTCCAAGCTTAGTCTAGTATGACGCGAATTCCTCACTTGTAGAGATACCGAGAAGGCTCATCTTTATTGTCGATTCCATGGCGTTTTCATGACTTGTAAAAGCTACTTTAATTGAGGCTTTTCTGGATGTGGAAGTAGCGGCTCTATTTTGAGACTCCCTTATGTGCGGTACTTTTTACTCGATCCAGTAAGTAGACTTCCACCACTTCCCTTAAACAATTAGTTTCTGTAGACTCGATTTTTGATCTCATCCTTGCCATAAGAATCCATGTTCAGTGACCGTATAATAAAATGGGCATATACTTATTTCAAAACTGTGTTTTGGAAAAGTTTTTAAATATCTTAATTAAAGTTTTTAGTTAGCACGTTAACCAAAGTTTAACTTAATAATGTCAGACTTACTGATGTTTTATTAAGGAGACAAAAACATAAATCAGTATAGACTCAAAGCTAAGCCAAAAAAATATTCCGTTAATATTTTATTTACTCTGGTAGAATTTAGATGTTTTGAAGCGATTATCTTTTAATAAAAACTCGACTGCTACGATACAAATCCAATTGCACTTAAGTATTGTAGAATGCGATTCGTCACGGGATTTTAGAAAATTTCTAATCTAAAATATTCGATGAATAATATGATTTAATTTATGATTGAGAAATGTATTTATTGGACGTGTGTTTTATTCAGTGGCGGCAATGATATTTCCTGCCGATGTCTGTTTGTCGCTCGCCGGTGAGTTCTGAATCTGTAAAGCAATTAATCGTTGTCCGAAAAATTTGTTCGCTTTCGAATGCATGCGGCCGAAATTTCTTTGATGACAAATGATTCACAATTCTGCCTTTTAGAGAAATGCATCTTAAAGTCCATCAAATGCATATTTATTTCGTCATTGTCAAGTTTTTATGCACGATCACTTGATTTGGTAAAGTATTGTCAAGTTTTAAGTAACCTGTCTCGATAGAAACAAAATAACTAATTCATATTATTTTTATTAAACATAAATGTCACATCAAAATTTATAGTTTTTTTCAAGAGTACCTAAAATCTTATTTTATAATAAATAAATCAATTATGAAATTTACATAGATGAACAAAACCCGTTCTTTAGGAAAGGGGGGTGAGTCACATCGGAAGAACATACCTATCTCCTGTCACGTAGATATGTTCAAGACATTTGTACCTACTGCATTTAAAGTGTGTATTTTGCATAATTATATCCCCTAGTAAACAAAAATTATTATACAAAAGACGTCGTTTTTTATAAATATTGAAAGTTTTGCTTCAAACAAACTAACAAAAATTTTGAAACGTGACTCATTTACTAAGATATCATACTTTTTAAGAGCCTTATTTGATATTTTCATAATTTTTTTAATGTGTACAAGCTCACAGATTTTTTTTTAAACAAGACTAGCCATGGCACTAGGTTGTCCTCATTTTTCCCCCATGTCCTTAAAACAATAAATTTACGTTAATTCATGTCTATACATTTTCGTGGTCCATAGTTAGTGTTATAATATAACATATTTGTTTTGTGACTTTTTATCACAAATTTTTTTGCGATATCCAGGTAGGGATGACGTTGGTACGAATATTTTCGAGGGGGCGGGAGCTTAGATGATTAGACTCAAAAAATATTTGTTTTTTTCAACTGGTACATTTATTTCATCCAGTTTGTTTATGAGATCCCTTGCACATGTTTACTATTTTGAATTGCGTCAAGAGGAAAATGCAAAATTGGCAAGCGCCTTCATTGGTAGTCACTCGAATGGGAAACAGATGGATGCAAAACTGTCAACAATATTTGCCTTTGAAAAATATTCATGCAGTGATAACTGCCGACACGTGTAAACTCCGATCTTCAAATCTTCAATCATTCCAGCGAGCCGAAAATAAAAAAGTCGACTCGTAATGTTGTTATTCTTCAGGCTACATTATACTGTTTTACTCTGGGCCTTGAAATTGGATGATCGCTGACAAAGGCAGTTTTTAGGATCAAAGCTCTCTAAGAAGAATTTTATAGAATTCTATGCATTCAAATTTTTTTCCGTCTCAACGAGTGCATTCTGTTTTTTTGCATATTTAAGATACGATTTATGTAATCATATGCCAATTTTGTAACCAAATTTAAGCGTCTTCTAACGTTTTTGTTACTTTATTCTTTTTTTATGCATTTGCGCTTTAAAATATTGTGTCGTATGAAAAACCAAAATTAAATATTGAGTTCAGTGTCCTTATATACTCATATTTATTATTTTCCTTTTTAATTTAAAGTCAATTTGATAATAAAGCTTATTTTATATTACAATTAATTTTTTGTCAATTTCTATATATTTGTAGGTACAGATAAATAAACGTATACAAAAATTAACCCAACATATTTATTCTTTATGGAATATTATTTCATGTCATTTTGTGAAGCAGTCACATCATAAAATATTAAAATTAAAAATTTAAAAAAATATTTTATTTACATAAATAAAAATAATAAAAAATAAACTAAGACATTAAAAAGATGTACAGTATGCGATATATTGAAAACGTATCTCTAATCAGTGAATTTTAAATTGCATACAGCTTGCCTCACCCTGCACTGATATTAATAAATAATAATAAATTTTCAAAATATATTTGATAAATTTCTGATCTTTCTCACTTTATTATTATTATTCGTCATCGTTTTTATTAATTGCATTTTATTGGTACAATCCGTAACCATTTATTTTTTAATAATAACATTGTAAAATAGTATTATCTTATGTAGATATATTAGCATAAGTGAAGGTCCGGTAAACCTGAGGTAATCTAATTTGATTGCAACAAAAATACTTTAAGTATTTTTTTATTTAAAAAATAATATTACTACAACCTAACCAAGAGCAATAACAATGTTTTTTATTTTTTTTTAATATGTTCGTTTTACTTATTGTCCCCATAATATAATTCATTTCTATTCTTTTTAATAAACATGAAGACAATGTTTTTGACAAAAAATTGCATATATTTTTAAGGAGCATATGGAGCAACTTCTAACTACTACTATGAATGCTAAAATAGTAGTAGTTAGAAGTCTTTGAAAGTTGACAAAAAGGTTTGCTATAATTTACCACTTGGTGAAAAATGTTAAGAATAATAAGATGTGTAAGTAAAACTAGTTAGTTTCTGAAAGTTGAAAAGAATTGTGCAAGAAAATCAATTTTTTCAATGAAGAAAATGAGAAAGAAAGAAATTTCTTCAGACTTTTGAGACCAAGCCTTGAAAATGGCAAGTTACACCTTGCCGTACAACATTGCAACGAAATACACTGCAAAGATATATTTAGTGGTCATAAAAATAAGACGTCATCATTTGTATTAGATCTCTGCTACATATTTGAATTATTTATTTATCAATTGTACGTTATTCAAATTAAAAAAACATGTCCATTAGCGACATTTATTCCATCACGATGATATTATTTATGGTATCAATAATATAATACATTATTTGCAGTTATGATTCGACGAGCATTTCAATGTTGAAAACTTTTAATACAATACGTTCGCGAATAAATTACTGTCAATCGAGTCCGCCTGGTCGCAAAAAATGACAAATAGCGACGGTCATGATAAAAGTAAAAGTTGGCGCGTTTTATCCGATCCCACCCTGCATTTCGCAGGTTTTTGCTCACCTGGCTTCTTTTGGCATATCATCCAGATTGCATTGGCGGTCTTTACTTATACGCTCATTCACATTTAACAACAACTGAATTGAGTTAATGTAAGTCTGACAAAAGCGTCGCACAATGGTTTTACAAAAAACGTAAGATTAAATCTAGGTAGAAAATATATATTGATTTACTTTTTATACAGTACGCAACATTACACTTCAAGTATTAACGAATTACAAACGTTTATGTATATTGAGATGCATCCAATTTAGAAAAGAAATTATGTCTCGTGTTTGAATTGGGGGGCATTGTCATCGTGATATTGTGTTACATATTGCAGAACAGTGTAACATACAAAATTAACAACTGATATTGAATCATCCCATATAGGAATACTATACTATTATTAATACACATTCACAAATACTTATATAGAACATTGAACATTAATTGAAGTCTTACTGCTGTTGGTTTTCTCAAGTGGGTTTTTAATTTTGATATAAATTTTATATAATTCACTTCCACTTTTTATTCACGTGAAAAGGTATACATGTAATTTAAATAAGTGTATTTAAATTCTTCTGCCACAGTCAGTTCTTTAATTACTGAAGTTCATGACCTCTGGTTTGTGACCTATAACGTCCTTAATAATAATTCTTCTTCACCTTTCTCTGCAGTCCGCTATTCAGATAGCTGCTGTAATGGGGAAGTCAGTATCGTTTTTAATCTGGTTGGTTCAGCGAGTCTGCTGTTTTCCTTTGGCCTACCACCACTCCATCACTAGCATCTCCAGATTAACATTTCATCAGCGTTCGATAAGTTAAAAAAATGAAGGGTTATGACCAGCGTATATTGAATTGAATGTTGTTAAAAAATTGAGATCTTTTTATCCAAGAGATTGTTCCAAAATCAAGGCCTTTCTATCCAAAGATTGTTCCAAAATTAACGCCTTTCTAATTAAGGGATGTTTCCAAAATTGAGACCTTTCTCTCCAAGGGATTCTAAGCATTCGTATCCAGTACTAACTATTATTAGTGTCAAATTTTATCTCTCACAGGTTCTCAATATTGATGAACATTTCTACTCCGTATAGCTTAATAATTAATATGTTCCAAAATGCTTTTTTTCCGTGATGCTTCCCATGCAGTTATTTATCTTGTGTATTGCCTGAATTTTTCGAGGCACGCTATGCGGCTGTACTAATGGCGTACGGTATCGCAAATAAGATGATTTGGAGAAATCGAAAGCTGAACACCTGCGGATAGCTACATATCATATATCTGGAATGCAGCAAGATACCAAATGCATTCAATTACCATCGGAAAATGTATTATAATTATTTTTGACCTATTTGAATTCTTAAATGCAAATTATTATCTAAATAAGTTTACATTGCCTGTTTTGACACAGATTTCTCTAGTGAGACAGGCGTAGTCCAACCGAAATATGTACAATTTTTGATACAGAAATAAATAAATAAATTATCAAACAAAGAATTTCAGATTTTAAATATGGAAAATTCTTGCCCGCATTTTAGTTTTTAAATAACTATACATTGTATCCAATATGTCACTTGACTATTTTTTTTATTTAAGAACATTACATAAAATTCTATAAAAAAATTAGTCATTACTTTAATAAAGGTATGCGATTTAAATTTATTCCTAATTAATTTAATTAACATAATGGTTTGCAGTGACATATTTAATTTGGTTAAAAAAAAATAGTGATCTCATTTATTAAATGGTTATGCAAATCCAGTGTTAGCGTGTCAATTAATTCAAATTAAACTTAAAAATAATTCAAGGATATAACATTCATGTTGCACTCAACAAAATGGTCAGTCAAATTATAAACACGTGTCTGAAATATCAAACTATATTTTTGATTTTATTTAAATAAATTATCTTGTATTCATATTTTATCAATGAATATAAGATACATTTTAAAGCTACCATTAGGAATGCGAAAAAAAATCATAATATTTTTAATGGCTATGAATAAAATATTGAAATTACTCCAACTCATCGACATGCTAATTATATAATCGTAAAAGAATACTAAATTATGTTGAACAATCAATATTAGTACCGAAAAACGATAAATATATTTGGTGGCTAAACTGGAGAGTTCGTAGAATAGCAAACTGGAAATATCAAATTTTACACGTGAGTCAAGAATCATCTAAAACTTATCATTAAAAAATTATTTTTAAAAAATCTCGAAGAACGATCCAAATCCAAAAAAATATTTTTTTCTTAAAATAAATTACAAAAGACTCACAGAGATGAAGCTATTTATATGTTAAACGTGTGTGGAAATCTTTATAGGTTGGCCTATGCCTTACAACTTGCAAAAGCTGGCTTAAGTAATTACTATACATAATGTTACGTTTACCAATCAATCCACCGCAAGAACATTCACACATTATTGAATTTTTGAATGTGTATATTCGATTCAACTATGCTAGAAACATCTATAGTCCTTTCCATAACAAAGTATTTTAACAGTTTCACAATAAATGATAGGTACCTCTATATTTTTCAATTGAAATATTAAACAATATTATTTTTTATGCATATATTATATTATTTAGAATTATTCAACACACATATATACTAGAATGCGCCTGAAAATTATTATTTTAAATTTTTAACTATTTTTATGGACCAGTGTTTTTTTTTCATTTTTTTTTTTATTGTACTAAGTATAATGTTCTTAGAATACAATTACTGGATGGATTCTGTCCGTAGAGGGATATCCATTAATTGAGATAAATTACAGAAGTTTTACAGAGACGAAGCTATTTATATAAAAGGTCATTAAAATGATTAAATGATATCTTTCAACTGAGGAACGAATTTCTTTTATAACAATACGATATAACCAACATCGACGGAAAAAATACAGTAGTTATACGATATTATTCTCAACAGCCGAAATATTTATCATAAAAATTCGAAATAAGTTACCTTTAACTCATTTAATTTAAAACTTTAATTCTAAAAGCTTAATTTGGGAGGAAAAATTATGTTAATAATAAAACGAAGACAAAAAAGCTAAACACATAAAATATTTTTTTAAATATACAAGCATTTATGAATAAATATAAAAAAAAAAGTTTATATAATTTAACAAAATAATAATCTAACAAAAGTCTTAGGTCCCGGGAAACCCCAGGACTATAGTATTATTATGTCTTGAGTCCCAAAACTTTCATTAAGCCGAGACTTTATAAACTCGTGTACGTATTTTGCAAGATACTGTACAAAACCTCTTCATATTTCGATACTACATTGCCTGATGTGTCACTGCAGCCTCTCCCGGTACGAGTTTTCATATGTCCCCTTTAATATCCTTGAATTATTCATGTCTTGAATCACTCTCAATTCAACAATGTAAGGTTGCGATCTGAGAAATTATTATATTGAATGTGGTTACTCCTAAATGCCCGCTTGCGTCTATCTTTCTTGGCGAGTCATTGAAACAAGTCATGTCGTTCAATGGTTTGATTGCTTGTGACTCACTCTCTCACTAGCAAACGTTTAAAGTTGCATCCTTCTTCCATACATCATCAAGATTCAGGGGACTACCCCATGTTGTATTTAATTACGTCGACCATCATCTGCATGGTAACGATCTGTTGAGGATACCGGCCTTCCCAGCAAGAAGTTCCCAACAACAAGTCCGGTCACAAACACCAAGCTAGTTTTTGCCATGTCCAATCAAACAATCCAGCGGCTTACTGCGTTCATTCCGGCTTACCATTTTGTGAATATTTACGTTGCCTGTACATATCGTCATTAGTTGTTATACCACAGGCGTATGGAGGACTTCATCAAGAATCGCTTATTCTCTCTCGTCTTCAGCAGTGAATGGGACCCACCACTTTTCCAGGGCCGTTCTATGAGACGACGACTCCCATATCGGCCCTACTCTTGCGTCACCAGGTTGACATTTTTATCTTCACCAGTTCACTGCAGTCTGTTGGCCGCCATTCTTCTGATGTCTTGTCTCTGAGCTTGAAGGCATCCATTTCAGAATATTTTTTCCCATCGCCACTGAAGCGTGGAATTTTTTTGACAACATCTGTTACCTCGATTCTCTGACAAATTTGTACACTGGTATTCGATATCTCCGAGATATTCCAAGTAAAAATTTTTACAGTACTCATCGAGAGATTAATTTGATGGCGAAGTATTACATCTCTATGCAAGAAATAATCGGTTCGTATTACATCTCTATGCAAGAAATAATACGTAGGTGCGTCTTTGACCCCCGCGGTGACAGGGTACTCTCCTGATGACGCTGTGATATAACTCTAACGATACATCGAGAAACGAATCTCAACACATCCATATTGTTTCAATACCTAAATATGTCAAACGACCGTAATATAAATCTGAAATGTTTAATAATATAGCTTTCTCAAAGCTACCCTAACCAGTCCTTTTTTATTTCACCATCTCGATTCAATGTCTCTAGTTAGTAACATCACACGTTTGTATTATTCTTTCAATATCGTTGGCTAGTATCAGCATGGGGGTAATTAATTACATCAAGGCCGAATTGTCACCTTTAATTACATATGTAAAATGACAACTCATTTTGGATAAATTCCGCGAATCGTTTTACTCTTCCGATGCCGATTGTGAATTACCTGTACAAAGCTGACGTGCGTGTAAATGTTCCCAGCCGCTGCCAATTATGTCTGCAGCACACCTGCGTATATCCAATTATAACGTATTATTATGCAGACCGTAGTACAGCAATCGAAGATACAGTAGAAAGTGATCGACATATGTGCATGCATTTATGGAGTACATTTTTACATAATATTTAACGTAGACGTTGTTATTTTTGAACATCGGACGTGCACACGATGCGTCAAGTAATCGCTTTTTCCACGTTTATTACGGATATTGGCCTATGAGCTAGCTAATATTTATGCCTCCGATATATTTATTACTCTGATATATTTCTGTAAAATAAAATAAATATGGTTAGATATTAAAATGTCATGCAACCAATGAAGGCAGATTTATCGGACCTCAACTGAACTGACAACCGCCCCTTGCTTAAGTACTTAATATAAATTATATAAGTCTCACAGAGATAAAACTATGGATGTGAGAAATGTGTGTAGAAGTCTTTTTATACGATGGCCCAGGGTTTACAACCTATATAAGCTGGCTCAAGTGATCACTCTGCACAAATCCATTCAAAGATTCCCAGTTTTTAACATATACAGGGTGTAACAGAGCTAGTCCACAATACTTTACAGGTAGATTCCTGCCTTGATTATAAGTTGAAAATGTTCAAGCAATCGTAATCTACTTAATATCATTAGTTATGGAGATATGCATTTTTTTTCAATATTTCTGACTTATTTTTTGCAAATCGTTGGACTATCATTACAGTTACTTATAGCTAATATAAAAAATTGATTCCCTTTAATACAAGTCAAATAAAATGATAAAAATCTTCCAATTCCACTTGGAAAATATTCCAATTGGAATTTTTTCAGAGTATTTATTATTTTATTTAACTTTTATTAAAACAAATTAATTAAGTTACTGTAATGATACTTCAACGTTTTCTAAAAAAATAAGTCAGAAATATTGAAAAAAAAATCATACTTTGATATCGCTTAGCTCCATAACTATTGATACTAGGCCATGGTTGCTTGAACATTTTCGACTCATAATCAAGGCAGAATTCCATCTGTAAATAAAAACTGTGGACTAGCTCTGTTACATAACTTTAAAAATTTGATAATGTGTGGATGGATGTTCTTACGATGGAATTGGTGAACGTTGCATTGTGCAGAGTGATCACTTAAGCCAGCTCATACAAGGTTGTAAGCCCTGGGCCATAGTATAAAAAGACTTCCACACACGTTTCTCCTATTCAAAACTTCGTGTCTGTTAGACTTCTATAATTAATCTTAATTAATTAATCATCTCTCTGGGGGCAAAATCAACTCAATCAAAATCAAAATTACCTTTACGACCTGACTGATTGTCTCTCACCAGTTCATTTATTTTTCGGAGAATTTTTATTTAAAAAAACATCCAGTTTCTTTTCTGAGGCCTTTGTAAGAAAGAGTTCACTCACACGCTTATGTAACTGCAGGAGATGTCTTACCCGTTCGTTACAGTAATATTTATATGAATCCCAAATCATACCTATGTACATATTGCATCCTGAATGCTAGATTTATCACCTTTAGAAAATGTGCATTCTGAGATGCACATTTTCTGTAAAGTTTTTGCTCTCATAATTCAAATCGATAATGTGAGCTTTAATAATGATTATTTTGCCTATTGACATGACAATATAGCAGTTTTAAGCATATCTCTAATTAAAAAAATCACATTTTGAAATTAATATTCTTGCAATTTAATGCAATTTACAAGTTGAAAATGCTAATTATTTATTATAATAAAATAATGGGAAGTCACACAACATAATCTGTTGTTACATAGTAGTGATGATTAAACCGTTATTTTTACCGGTTATTTTCGTTACGGTTATTTATTTTTAGTTATTTGGAACTTGTATGTGATTGTATCGATGATTGATAACTAAGATATTATTGTAGTTTAGTTTGGATGGTTGTTCGTCGAATTGCAAAAAAATCAGTTAACAATCATCAACACAATCAGATACAAATCTCAAATAACGGTTTGTATATCACCGGCTAAAATACCATCACTGTTACATAGTAGAAGTAACAATGTTCAAGAATATGACAATCTTAACTTTAAAACGTTATTTTAGGTCTTACATGGTATATATCTTGCGTAGGATAGCCATAACAGTAGATATTTTGATCTACGAAAATTAATTTCAGTTAACTGGTTAACATGCCATCCTTCTTTTGATAGCCTCTTTTGATAAATACTTAAAATCTACTTTTTTTTATCATATATTTGGACCAAATATATTACAGTTGTTACCAAAACTGAAAGAAACAGTTATGTGTAAACTTTTACTCCCAGTAATAAATACTTTTATATTTTAATTAAAAATGAAATAATGTGACATTAAAAATGAAAAATCAATTATATACATTACAATTTTAATAATATGGCATTAAGAATTGGAAAATGAGTTAAAATTTACTCAGCGATTTATAATTAATATTGTTTTTGCAGAACTGATTCAACAAGAAAATGTAAAAGCTGAATATTTTTATTTTAATGAGTAAATACATGAAACAAAATTAACATTTTTCTGGAAATATGTTTACAGATCTAGTGGCCTTTGGCCCTGAAACATGTTTATATTTTCAATATACAGGGTGTACCAGAGCTGGCAGCAGAAACCTTGCCGGTGGGTTTCTGACTATGTTATGAGTCTAACATGTTCAACCAACCATGACCATAGTAATGGAGATATGCAATATCAAAGTTTGCATTTTTTTTTAAATATTTCTGACTTTTTTTGAAAAAAGTTGAATTATCATTGGAGTAACTTATTTCGATTATGCAAAATTCTTTTGCTTTAATACAACTTAAATAAAATGATAAAAACCTTGCAAAAAATACTTTTTTCAATTTTTGCAAATTTTTTATCATTTAATTCGATTTGTATTCCAGCAAATGATTTTTTCAGAATCAACATCAGGTACTGTAATGATAGTTCATTTTTTTGCGAAAAATAAGTCAAAAATATTGAGAGAAAAAATTTAAACATTGATATTGCACATCTCCATGTCATGGTTGCTTGAACATTTTAGCCTCATAACATAGGCAGTAAGTCAAGGCCAAGTTTCTGCTGCTAGATCTGGTACACCCTGTATAATATTTTTATTAATAATACAGATAATGTTTCCAAAAAAATTGTCTAAAATAAAGAATTTAATTGCCAATATTGTTAGTCATAATCAGAATATTATGTCTGGAGATACTTCATTTTTTAATATTCTAAAGCAGACTTAAGAAAGTTTACTTTCCCTAATACCAAGTTCAACCCTTTCTTGTTTTCGTCCATCTTGTTGGCTTGTTATCATGGAGCTTATTTTGACACTATAACACTGTATATCGAAAATATGTTTAATTTGTTATAACCTACTGAATTGTGTTGTTGGTTGGAATAAATTACCAACTGGCATTAGGTGTACACATATAAATAAAAAAAATATAATTTTGCTGTTCACTGTTTACACAGAGTCTATACAATCGTAAATTTCGACAAAGGAAAATATTGTACTCCTACGTAGGAATTAATTTTGAACAAATAATACTTTACATTAGCGTATAGAAGCGTAATTGAAGTACTTTATGATCGCCGAGCATTAATTATAATTACTAACGAAAGGAGTTCCTATTTAGAATAATCAATTCGGTTTCTCCGGCATTACTTTTTTTCGGTAACGCTGTGTTCAAGTGCAGTTTTGCGTAGGTGACGTCTTTAGCAAGAACGCCGGTTTATCGTCCTCCGCATCTCATGGGCGAGGAAATGTTATTCAAATTGTTTCAAATTCTCAGCGCAGGCTGAACCCTGCACGCCATAATATAATTCATTGCGCCATGCAAACGCAAGACTCTAAATTTATGAAAGCACTAAGCTGGTTTTCTAATGAAGTGCGTTTGATAATCCACAATGTTTATTCATTCGTCTGAAGGCTGTTGATATCCAAAATAATTTCATTTTTATTTGCGTCTCGCATAACTAGAAGTCATGCAGGTTTTTCCGTGGAAACTGCCGCTACTAACTGTATCTTTAATTCCCCACTGCAAAGGCTTCCTAGACTAGCAAGCAGATACGAGCAACTGGACGTCTTTGCCAATAACTGTATATTATTCAAACATATATTAAAAGGTGTATTGAAAGATTATTAGTATTTGTCGAAATGGACTTAAACAATTGCATTTCAAAGCTTGTGCTATATCTTTTCACTCTACATTATTACTTTTTTTGTTTTTAAATTTCTATTTGGTATAATATGTTCTTCTTATGCTTCTGCTTTTTATATACTTGCTTTTTACTTTATATTATATTTATCTTTATGTATTTGTATCTGTATTTTAATTATTTTCTTTTCTCTTTATGTCATTATTATGTTTGCATATCATTGTTTTTTTTTCTCTTTAAACTATATACACTTACCTATCTGTTATAAAAGCCCTATAGGGTGTTAATTAATAAATAAAAATATCATTATCAGTAAATTCATTAAAGGAATCCACAACTTTATCAAATGCTCACTAATTTATCAAATGAAGGGTATAAAAGCAGATGCATCAATTTTCCTCTGGGGTGTTTCAGAGATAAATACAAAAAATCTGTCACTACTCGAGATAATTTATCTGGACTCTATGAGACCTACATCTTATTGCAAATGAGTTTTCAAAAACAATTGCCACCTCAGTCATTCCTTTTACATGCATTTATAAATAAATATTTATCTTTTAAATATGGATATTACTTTTTTTGCTACTAAATAGAAAACATTGTTGCTTTTGTAATCAGCAAAATTGGATATTGCTGTCTTTGCTATGATGCTTCATATGCTTCATTTTGAAATTGACATCAACTCTCACTTTAGTATGAAGCAGCAATTTTGTCACATGACACATTTGGGGGTTGATTGATTGAAATGGGTATTGCTGCCTCTCTTTTTACAATACGAGGATTGTCTGGACTGAGGACTGTCTTTACTTTAAATAGTGATTTGAAAACATTAATTTTGGAAGGAAAAAAGCTAGATTTCCTATAAAATATCAAATTCATCACATTTTATATTAACAATCCTCGGTGACTGCATTCAAAACATTTTTTTATTTTTTCAATATTGCTGTCTTTGTTTTTATACCCTTCAAATAAACTATTTATACAGTCATAGATGACATAAAAATTGCAGGATAAAAAAACATTTTATTTTAATGTATACAATTTTAAAAATAAAGCTACATTTTAATTCCATCTAACCCAACCTAAAACGAATATTTAAGTATTGTACAGAATAAAAATTTTGAGAATTTCAACTCGTAAAATTGACTTACAATTTTTTTTTACAGATTTAAACAATTCTTCTATCAGGGTACTAAGCGTATACCCATTATCTGAACTAATAGAATCATACAGGAAATATTAAAATGCGAATAACAGCAAATAAAGCATGAAATTTGATTCTACCTTTCAAATGAAGTTAGTTTCTATAGTAATAAGCGCGATTGACCGCGAAGTCAGCAATACACCGTAATAGAATTCTTAGAAATCACTACTCTAGATATACGAAATTTTATATTACCAGTCTAAAAGAATCTATCTTCACACATATTTTCATGATTGTGAATAACAAACAATATTTTTATACGAATTATTAAAAAAAATTACAGGATTCTGTCCACAGAGGGAAGTTTTACAAAGATGAAGCTATTTTATATGGATAGCGTGTATGGAAGTCACTCAATGCAGCCAAATGATATAAAGACCATAAATTACTATTTATTTATGAGTATTTTTAAACAATTATAACAATGACAATCAACTTTTAAATCACGCTTAATTAAAGCATACGTTGTAGATAGTGGCAAAAGTAATGTAATGATTAGAATATTTTTTAATGATATTTGATTTATTAAAAAATTTGCAAAAAAATAAAATTAATCAATAAATAACCAAGCCACTATTTGCTTTTATGTTCTTGGAATTGTAAAAAATTTTCACATAAAAGTAATACATCCCCGAAGAGAAATCAATAGACAGGTAAACAACTTCATTTACACAAATAGTGCTAATGCGAGTGGAAAAATGCACTCAAAGAATGCACGAAACCATTAAAGTCAAAAGAAATAAAACAAACGAAGAATATATTTTACGGGAAAGGCATTCGCTTGATCTTTTTTCTGTCAATCCTAATTTTTTCAATCAACTCGTCTAATCCGTAACACTCGACTACATGACAACTTTGCTAGAGAATGTCTGAGAGTTATAGTAAATAAATCTTGTCCTTTTTTCTTTACCGCTAGCAAAGAAATAAATCATATTGTTGAAAATATAAATAAGCGTGACAAGCAAAAATAGACTTAAATAGAATTGTATTGTCAAGATGAAGAGGCAACACAATCATAAAGACAGCAGCTGAAAAATTACTTTTTCCACTAAAATATGAAATGGACATTTCTGCAAGTCATTTATTTAATTATGTTTTATATATAGGATTATTCGTTTTGTAAAAGTTTGTTCATCCCAAATTCTATTATACATAGATAGACTCATAAATATTAGAATAAACGTACTATATCTGTCAGATTTTATATTTGAAAATATGTAGATCAATCAGTTCTGTGTTTTTCGTTTATATATTTTATAATATATATTATATAATATGTGGGGTATACAAGCAAAGGCAGCAATATCCAAAAAACTAAAATAATGTTTTGAATGCTGTCACCAAGGATAGCTAATTTAAAATGTACTTAATTGTAGATTTTACTTATCTATCCCTTTTAATAGGCTATTTTTCCTATAGGTTATGTTTCCTATAAAATCTCGAATTCATGAAATTATAAATTAATAATCCTCGATGACTGCATTCAAAGTTTTTTGGATTTTGCTACCCTTGCTTTTTGTATCCCACATTTAATGAATGTTCTTAAATTTCAAAGTTAAAAGTAATGTTTAAGTTTACTTTTTATTCATAAGTAAGATCTTAATGTTTTCATAAAATATGAGTAAGTAAGCTTATCTAGCTCAATCAAAAATTTGTATCCTGTTTTTAATGTGTAATAAAACAAATTATACATTCCTATTAATCAATTAAATTAATGAATAATAATAATGAATCAGTTAAAATAACAAGAAAATATTTATCCGTTAACCTTTATATTCATTTTAATATAGTAAATAGGTACTCAAATTTCTCCTAACGCTCTGAACTTTGCCCAAACTAAAAACAAAAATGGCAAAATAAACAGGTGTCGTCTGAATAGCGGATAATTTCACTTTTATAAATAAAATGAAACGCGCGTTGTAACAATATAATTATAGAATTTATGCCACTTTTTTTATTTATCTACGTGCTGGCTTTGGCTTAATCGTTTACTTAAATAAATAATTGAAAATTTTCAAAAAAGCGCGTTAACATCTAAGATAACAATTTTAGTGCAGTTTTAAAGTAATTGCAGCATTAATTGGATCAAAATAAAATGGGTTCATGAATATTCCACCAGATAAAATAGCCACTGTTGATGCCTAAATGCCAATATGTTGCTTTGCTGTTGCAGTGCAGCTGTGTAAAATAATTATTTAATAACCGACACAAACTAGAACAGCGCGAATTTAATCAATATAACGGTACGTTGTGATCACGTCCTTATGTAAGAAACGAAACCGCTGAAGTCTGCGCACAAAAAGTTGACTACACCTTAAGCACAGGGCGCATGCATAATTCATGGTGTCAGATATACAACCATCCTGAATAGTGTACAAGCAATACTCTATTTATTTGAAAAATTGCAGATCGTCTGTGTGATACAGCATTTGGTTATACTTATATATTATGTTAAGTTTAAAAAATATTAAGAATTATTTTACCATCACGAGAAAATTTATTTCTTTTGACGGTAAATTAAAATTTGTATAGATACATATGCATTAATTAAATACGGTGTCAAAACTGGGGAGGAGCAAATAAGATTTAAGAAACCTCGATAAAGGTTTACCCTAGAGCTAGAGAGATATATTTGAAAAAAAAATTCTGCGTAAATTATTTTGAATAAATTTGGCTGATATAATTAAAAAAACACAAGAATATTCATTATAATCAATAGCCTCAATTCAAGGAAATGAAATATCTTTTTTTTTTTTAAATTAATAAAATCCTTGAATTAATCACAAACTTGATTTGGTATCATTTAAATCTGCTTGTTTTATGTGATCAACCACTTATTCACGTCTTTATAAGTTAAAAAAAATCGTCATATATCTGCAATATATATTTTGGTATAAATATTGCAAATGTATTACGATTTTTTTTACAACAAAAACATTTTGACATATTTTCTGTAGACATCTGAGATGTGATGTTGTTCAACTCGGGAATCAATTGATTCTTAATTTGATACATACGAGTGTATATTCTTTTTGAAATTCGGTCCTTCAAAAATAAATTATTTTTAAAAATGTACAAGATACAGCAGGAAGATGATTACGCATTACCCGCCCTGTCACTACCTCTGAAGATTTGCTTGATACAATAGAGGATGTATACTGTAAAATACCTTCCGTGACACCTTATTGTCCCCATGAACGAGTTATAAACGAGTGAGAATTTTACGTAGGTAGTTTCTTATTAAAGCACTGTGTTCTTTTCGACGCAATACTCAACATTCGTCTAGAATACTATCCAAAAATTGTCTGTATATCTTTGCGTTCACCTATCTCTGGCGAAAGGATTTGTGTTGAGGGATTTCTCTCTATCTCATCCAGGCGCGTGCAGTCAGTATATAGTATATTTAAGAAAAAAACAAAAAAATTTTTTGAACTCCTAACTGATTTAGTTTGGAGTCCTTAAATTAAAACCTGAATTGGATGATCATTTTTGTGCTAGGAATATAACGAGATGCTTATTTTATTTCAAGAAATACTTTCAGATGTAGGTATGTTCTCAGACCACAATTACTGGATTTTGTCCACACAGAGATAAATATTAATTGAGATAAATTATAGAAGTCTTACAGAGACGAAACTATTTATATGGGAAACGTGTATGTAAACCTTTATAAGGTGGCCCAGGGCTTATGACCCGACCCGCTTAAGCCAGCTCATGCAAGTTGGAGGCCCTGGGCCATACTTTAAAGACTTCCATACACGTTTTCCATTTTAGTAGTTTCATCTCTGTGAGACTTCTATAATTTATCTAATAAAGTACACCTTACTTCAAAGTACTGGATGCACTCTTTCATTTAATTCTAAGACAAAATACACATCTCATGTGGTGTTACATTTATGAGGTCTGCATGCTAGCATTCACGTGTTGCTTAAAAACTTTAACTTGAGACTATTGAAAATAAAAGCTTATTGGGTATTAAAAACAGCCGTTCATTAAAAAACTTTTTAATTATCGCTCAATACACAATTACTGGCCTAATAAAACCAATGAGAAATTATTCCCGCATTATTAACAATACGAGTCGGAAAATTTATTAATTCATTCATAAAAATAATGATCTCCAGAATATATTTTCATTTTTAAGTCTCCCATAAGGTAAGACTGCATTTTATTATGAATAAATAAATACTGGTTTGGTGCAGAGCATCGTCAACGTCTTGGGTGGTCGCGTTGCAAGTGTGAGGAAGAGAAGTGTCTTCGAGGAAGAACCGGCCGTCAGGCTGGAAGCTTTTTATTAAATGAAGAAGGTGATTCATTAACCCAAATTAACGAAAACAGAACCAAATTAAGATATAAAATTTTTTCGTGAAAACATTTATTTATCCTTGGCAAAATATTGAATGGAATGGCTCAAGTTTGTCAAACACAATGTTAAAATGTGTCCGTAACACCTTAAGTGGAAAAAAATGTAAATCAATAACGTACAGAATTATTAAAATAATAATTCAGATATATATTGAATTATTCAATAGATCACGATTTATGTATCTTCAAAATGAATTTAATTACGAGTTGAATATTCAATCTGTCAATTTTTTATTAAAGAAGATTGAACCTTCGACCTTTGCATCAACTGGTAAATTTGCGCCCACTCAACCATTAACCTAATCTAACTTGCTTAATAAGTTAGTCTTGGTATTGCAATCAAACAATACATAATTTGTAATTAATTCAGTTTTTTTTATTAAATCCTCGCATGTAATAATCTAGTAAAAGTTATGTAAAAATATTTATCCAACGCAGATTTTTCTAGGCCTGTGAAATCTTTCGCAAGGAGCATCTCGCATTTATCATTAGAGAATCAGATTTTTTTTAAATTCACTGATAATTTTGAATCTATAATGAATTAAAATTATTATAAATCTTAGTTTTATCCGCTGGAAAAAATTTAATTTTTTTCATCAGGATTACGAAAAAGTAATCTAAAACAGAAAATTATTATAGTTCACAAAATTCATTTTACTAAAATTTTAAAATTTAATTATTAATAATGTATGTAAAATACAGATTTTTAAAGATATGGAAAAAAATATGTAACGGATTGATTTTTTATCATCCTCTGATGAATATAATGGTTTATTCTCTGAAAGTAGTTAAATATAAAATTAATTAAAAATTTGATTAGCTTTTAACTTTATTTAATATGAAGGAGGATAAATCCACGGCCCTTATAGTTCATATCAACAAAAAAATTAGATAGAAAAATTTTAAATTAAAAGAAATGCGCAATACAGAGAATGCTGAGTAAAGCGATTGCATAAATACTACATTAAAAAAATTATGTGCAACTAAAAATAGTGGTGGATTGATATCACAAGATTGATAGAGACATGATGGAATAATTAACATACGAGTATATTATATGGTTGTATTTTAATCAAAGTACCAGCCAAATTAGCTAGGTGGGAAAATTGTATCTCTTGATTTCACTTTTTTTTTTTAAAATTAGAGATGTCACATCAGTATTCTTACTATTTTAAAACTAAGCTAAATGTTTGTGCTGAGTGAGGTTCGAACCCGCAACCTTTGGATCGCGAGGCGAGAAACCTAACCACAAGTCCAACAAGCTATTCAAATTCCTTCCAAACTTCGCTTTTTCTAATTTCTCTCTTATTTAATGCTCCTATTAAAATAACTGGATTGATTCACTATTTTGTAGAATATTTCGAATTATTTTAAGATTTTTGCCTGTTGTGCGCGGGGGTTCTGCTGTTGGCATCAGAGGATGAAAGCAATAAATTATGGATGCAACGCACGGACGAGTATCATTGTGCGCGAAGATGTGATGCTGGGATGCTGATGAAGCTCCGAGAAGAACAATCGAGTTATTTCTTTGGACCAAATGGCTCCAGGCGATGAATTCATTATAAAACAATGAAAGTGAGTGACGTATTGTTACACATAGCACACACCTGGTGATCACTCTTTATGCAAATATAGTTTTTTTTGTTAAATAAAATTGTTTTACCGCTTTGGTTACTGGTATGTATAGAAAAGTGATTACTAGGTCTGAGAAAATCATTTTAATACTTAAGATAATAAATCAGATGTTTTTATTCATTGATAGCTTGCATTTTGTAGACAAATTGTTAATCACGGATTAAAAATAAAAAAATAAAAATTATTAATTTACTTGTTACAATACATACCTATTTAAATAAATGATATGAATTTGTTTAATAAATTGTAATTTTTTTGTTGATATTTTGACATATATTTAACACCCTGACGATGGAAAGGTATTTCCGAAACATGTAGGTGTAATTAATCAAATAATATAAGTAGATTTATACAAATAATTCAATCAATATTTTAATTGTAAATTTGTTTAACAAACCAAGAAGAAAAACAAAAGCATGCCTCAATAATTCAATTCTACAATAATTTGAAATAAATATTATGTAATTGTTTTGAAAAACTGTGACTGTGTCATAAAGTAGACACAAAAAATATAAATGTATAAAAACATGTATGGATATAATAAAATAAGTAAAATAAGATTCTGGAATATAATTTGTGGTATTTTCTTTACACCTGCCTAACTAACATTCTCGTATTATGGCCAAGGCCAAACCGTTTAAATAAAAAATAATGATATTTTTATTGTTTATAATAGTTTATTGCGATATGATTATTTTTTGGTATTTTTACATTTACCTTCAGTAAAAAAATTCACAGCATACGGCTTACTCCAAATTTATGTTATTATTATATACTTGATATTTTTGTTTGAGTCAATTATTGTATCAGTTTTTATAAAAAATATTTATTTTATTCAATTCTTTCTGGTTCCTAATTTTGATTTCTCTTTATTTTATTTTTTGTATATATTTATTCCAACTGACCACTTATTTTATGTATCTACGATAGATGCAGTTTCGATAAAAGCTGTAAATTACTTCCTGCATTTCCTTTTCTTCCATCCTTCATGCTACTTTTATATTTTCACACGTTTATAATTTTTTTTTCCTAATTACCACAATTTAATTATTTTTTCATATACAAAATAGCTATATATGATTTTTACTGTACTTACTTTTTTAAATTTTTTAAATGAAAAATTGGTACGATAAACAAAAAAGGCTATCCATCTCAGAACGGGTGTTTCTATATACCTAGCTAGGTATGTAGTCATTGAGAGGCTTTCTACATACTATTTAATATTTATATTTATGATAATGGTAATGGAATATGATTCAACATTTAATAATCATGTGTTTAATAAACCCTAATTTATAGGCACTGAAATGAAATGATATTTATTAATTAGCTATTTACATTAGAGATGCAAAACATAATTCAAGATCTCATTGATGTATGATGTATTGAATGAATTTTATTAAATTAATAATTGTGGCGAACGAATAAAATTCAAAGAACTAAAAAGGCTATCAAGCAACAATATTATGTTTTTATAGTAGTGCGACGATATAAAATTTGGTACATAAAAATAAAGAAGGAAATTAAAAACAAAATCCATTCAGCTGGGTTTGGAAGCATTTGTAAAGTGGGAACACATCCCGAAAGCCAAAAAATTTTCTAAAGCTCCCAGTACAGTAAAATTGTTAACCTTAGGGAGGTCCTGATTCCAACAGCAGAGAGACAGGTTAATGATAGAGATAATATAAATTTTATAAAAACTTAGCTATTGATCTTTTTTGATTTTTGAAAACGATGATACATGATATTATCATCCATTAGCGCATTAAAATCTCACTACAGAAGGTGAGAATACAATCTATTAAACTGTCATAAATCATAGTCAGATTACTAACATTCTTCTTGTTCTACTTACCACATTATAAAGTGATGAACTCAAGATGGTGAGTAGGTACATAAATATTATCAGATTGTAAACAATTAACATTCAAAAATCCCATGCCTTGAAATTACTAACAATATCGAGTATAACTTGAAATAATTGCGCAGAGCTCAGAGACGGATGCCAAGTAAGAATTAAACAAAAATTCATTTGCTTAAAATACTTTTTCAAACTAAATAAATAGGTATCTTTGCATTTGTTAAGGTAACATTATTTAATAAAATTGCACTGTAAAAAGTCCCTTATAATGATGTCAAACTGATGTCATACCCAACTGAGCTGCAGCCTGGGTTTTTACTACAGCGAAAGTAATACATTTTCAAACTTTTCAGGTGTATTCCAATATGTATAATAATCATGTGAATTAAATGTATATATATAATGCAAAGCCGGGGATTAGAGGCAAACAATTTATCAATATAATTCATAAATTCCAGCAATAATCATCCTGTGGCCTTCTTGACTTGACATGATAACCAATCATTAAAAAAGACACTATCGAAGAATTGAATATAAACAGAATATATGTAGAAAAATATAATATAATATAATATAATATAACAATTAAATTTCCATTCTTTACACTATAGAAAGATATAATATGAACTATATTTTTCATTAAATATGGCATCCAGTTGGCAAATAAGGTGCCTAAAATCACTTTGAAATGGAGCGGATGATTATATTTAAATAATAATTTTAATATGGAAAATATATATGAATATTACATTTGCGAAACGCCCTAACCCGGCACTGGTGGTTTGAAGTGATCATCCACACCACATAGTGTTTGGGAATATTATGACAGAAGAACATTGTTGAAATAAGACAAGTGCAAATGTTGTAATTATTGTTAAAACAATGGGATGCCATGCAGCCTCCCACGTGCGAAACTCTTCTTCGTGTCGCAACAGAAGTAATTATAATGGCACCTTACTGAGTGAAATCTGTGTAACCCAAAACTTTGTACCAAATCTTGGATCGATTAAGATAATTAACCTACTTAGTGACGCAATTCTGCATTGTCAGACATTACTGGAAATGCTTGCGTGCATTTTAGAATTTTAATTGTAACAAAATATAAAGAATTTTGTTGATATCATCAGGTGAGCTATTTAGGTTTGAATTACTCTTTTAATTTGATTTTCTTCAGTTGGATTTCTTATTTCTAAGGCTAGTAACCATTGGGTCCGTAGCCTGCAAGTGTATTTGATTTTCCTCCATCTTTCTTTACAACCCATACTTTAGATTAATTTCAAGGCACATCATTTCATTTCAGTTTTAAGCGCCTCAATAGTCAGTAGCTTCACTGATCTGGTTAATCCATCAAGATTGAAATTGGCCTTCTGATTTTTCCAATTACTACTAGATTCTTAATTTAAATATAATAAGTAATTATTAAGATAATCATTGACTTTAAAATATTATTGAAAAAAAAGACATCTAACGATTCCATAGAGTTTACATAAGGCCCAAGAAGTGCATCAAATTTCTTCATTTTTAAAACATACTAGGTTATTTAGTAGAATTTTAAATATTTTTTAATATAAAAAATTTAAAGAAAAAAATGAATTTCAGTTATTTTACAGTTTACTTATTTTGCGGAGACAAGCAGATCTTAATTTTGCTCTTCTGAACAATTGATATTATTGACTTAAAACGTTTTCCCGCCCATGATGACTGGCTCCATTAAAACACACTTTAATCAAAATGTTAAGTCATTTTTCCCAGCCATGGAGATAACATGCTGCAATCGTGTTGGCAAGTTGCTTGAACCATTATGGTGTAAAGCTTCTCTACCTCTTCTAGCATTCAACTTTTGATTTTGTTAGTTACAGTTTCACTAATTTAATTACATGTTTATGAAAATGTATTAATAATATTTTTATTTATGAACTTCCTTAATAATTTCGGATGTCCAAATGAATCAACAGCACAATGCAAAAAAAAAATAGAAAAAAATCCGTTCGAAAAGAAAGTAATTGCTTCTTGCCCTCGATTCCAGCAAACCAGTTAGCGGCGTATTCCTATAATTAAATCAAGCACCTCGCCTTGGGGCTTATACTATACACTCCAAATATATTGTTATGACTGCTCTGATGAAAAACTAGTGAGTATAATGTGTTTTAAAAAAGTACAAGATTTCCCATTGTGTAAAATTAAGTAATTATTATTATACTATGGTCGGTCATTAAGAGCACATACACACGAATCTGAATCATTTTTGAAAACAAATCAAAAAGCACTGAAGATTCTCTAAATAGAAAGCAACATTAAGTGCCTTTAGATAAAAAAAAATCAACCCAAAATATGCCATCCGAAAGACATGCAACATTTTGAATTTGCAACACTCTGAATTTTTTTTCTTCATAATGGATTAGTACCCAAGTTGGTGTTGCAGATAAATGATTAGCTAATAATGTCAATTGTACAAACAAGAATACTGCGCCCACGCGCTCATGTGTCCAACATATCTGAACTGGAGCCAAGCTATCAAATATGGCTTATCTACAAGACGAATCGAGGTTCATCAAGCACTTAACCTTTTCCTTACAGAGCCAATATGAAAACACGCTTTGTGGTATAAGATTGTAAGGTTTCTGCTACTACCTCTAAATGTCTATTGTATTATTTAAAAAAAATCTAACTACTTTTAAATGCTCTGAAAAATGATACTACAAGATGTCGTGTAGAAACCAATCTTAGTATATAATTATATGGAAAATATTTACCGATAATTAAAAATTTACCTAAAAACTACTTACAGTGGTGACATTCATATACGAGTATGTGTTTTATGTTATCTTTTGGATTATAAATTATCAACAACCCTTATGATATGTAAAAGTATTTAATGAGAATTAGCACACACGTCTACGCATAAAAAAATATTTACAGATGTAATTGTGTATATAAAGAGAGAAAATATTAATAAATAATCAAAGCAGTTTAATTTTCAAAGAGATTTTCCTAAAAAATTATATCAATGAATTTTATTGTAAAATACAGAGATTCAAAAAAAAATTATAGGTACTTGCGAGATAATTTCCGAAAATAAACAATATTGCCAAATAAAATTCCCTTGCAAGGTATTGTTTGGAGGGGTCAATATCATTTAATTAAAGCAAAATATTTCCAGGGGAGAATCGTTATTATCAAAGAACCACTTGCCTTCGGGCAAAAAATCATACTTACACTTTTTGGAGCGTAATTATCAATTGGCTACTTTCACCGTTCACTAACCATTTTATATATCATAAACACAGGCTTCTTATAATTTTATTTGGGTGAAAGATGAAAATTAATATGGGTAATTGTAAATGTGGATAGAATGTTTACGCCAGCAGATAAGTAAGTGGTCTTTGTTACTATGGAAATATATGGTGTATGAGTCTGTATTTTGGATGGCTGTGCCAACAGGACAGCTAGTAGCATCCCCCGCATTGCTGTCCAAGGTATTCTCCGCTTCATTTTGCTTGCTCCTGGAGTCCCACAAGCTGGCCCTGATACGATTTCAGTCTGGATCACCGAGGAGAAAATCACCCTCTCTGTCAGACAGGGTACTAATTTGACTCTTTGTTTTTTTATCCACCGTGGTCGTCATCGTGGATAAAAGTCATATCATTGCCCATTTATGGTCAATTACTGGATTAAACTAATGAGCCTGGATGCTTCTCCAAAAGCGTCAAATTTCTCCCTCTCACTTTCTCTTCATGTCATATGTCTTTAGGACATATGACATTAAGAACAAATGAGAGGAGGAATAAAGACACATGGAAAAAAGAACTCAGTAGCTGGTAACCGTTTTTTTAACTTTAGCTGTACATTATAATTTATTTATAGCATTTACCTATAAATATATGTATATCTGCGAATTAGACCTCATGCATGAGTGGCGTCAGCAACTGATGTCAAGGTTTCGTTCGCACTTTTAAATTCAATGCAGCGATTGATTATGCATACGGTGGATGCATGTTTATTTTAGTCTATTGCTCTGATCTGGAATAAATACATTTTTACGATGGGTGTCCATCTTCGGTTTGTTGCCAGCGCATTACTTGGAGACTATTTAGTTAAATAATTACGCACATGAAATATGTTAATTCATATCATCGTTTATTGCGTATTAATGTCATGCGTATTCTCTCTTAACTGCCGCAATTATATTTAAGTGACAATTGTTCCCTTTCTCCTCTTTTCAAAACGATTTAAAATGCTGAAGTCTACCTGTTTTTTGTTGTAATAAGTAAGACTTGAATTCCAATACAGTAAAAGGTTTCTTATTCTAGTAATAATAGTACATACTTATCTTTGAATGTTGATTTTTTTACTTACTTAAATCTTAACAATATTTATATTATACGTTATATATATTTTACTATACCTGTCTCGCTGGAAAAATCTGTGTTGAGACAGGCAAAAGTTGTTAAGAATAAGTTAAATTAATAGGTTATAGTGAAAGTGGAAAAAACTGATTTGTTGAATATATATTATAAAATGATTGATTTTATAGTATTTAATTTTAACAATAGATAAAACTATTAGACAGTAAGAATCTTGATTTAATTTAATAATATTTTTTAAATGTGCAGGTGTGACAGAGCTAGTCTAGCATCTTATATGTGGATTCCTTTCTCGATTATGAGTCGAAAATGTTCAAGTAACCATGACCTTATATCATTATATTATAAAATTTTGCATTTTTTTCAATATTTATGACTTATTTTTGCAAAGCATTGAACAATCATTACAGGTACTTTTATCCATTGTAGAAAATTCATTCACACAAATTAAATAAAATTATAGAAACATTGCAGAAATTTAAAATATTTTATTGCAAGGTTTTTATTATTCTATGTGACTTGTATTGAAACGAAAACATTTTTCATAATCGACATGTCTTTCAAAAATAAGTAAAAAATTAATAAAATAAAAATTGAAAAATAAATTCAAACTATGACATTGCATATCTCCATAACGATTGATATTATGTCACGGTTACTTGAATATTTTCAACTCATGATCAAGGCAGGAATCCACCTGTAAAGCATTGTGAACCAACTCTGTTATACTCTGTATATTATAGATCTCACCTACGTATGCACAGACCCGTATTATGATTTTGCCTTCACTCGCAGTTATAAAGGGTAGTATAAAAATTAAATGAAGAAGACAGGCATAAAGACGGGATCAGAAAGAATAAAAGTAGGTATTGAAATATCAAAAATATCGAAAAAATAATGCGAAAGGCAATTGTGGGCTTCCTTATTGAACTGTCAGCTATTATAGATAAGAACATGATAGATGAAAAAACCTAAAGGTGCGCGCGATTCATTGCGATGTTAAATTGATAATAATTTGAAAATGGGATAACATTTATACAAGACTACTCACATCAATCTGACATATATCTGGTTAGCATGCAGGTTGGTAGAGAATTATTTGTAGATTCTTTCTTCTTAAGTTATTCATTTTTTTTGTTTGTTAACAAACAGACCATTAAACGGGTCATTATTGACCCTAATAGACGGTCCTAGACTGACATTTGAGTACAAAGTAAAAATATTTTATTAAGATTTTGAATATGGTATAATTACAAATACACTTTTTATGATAAATTAATAATAAAGAACGTCTAAATGATAACATAAATTGTAAATAATATTTGGTATAATATAAAGACTATCACAAATCAATAAATACAATTTAGGAATGATTTATAGACGAACAAGTTTACGGCAATTGCACGGGTTCCAAGGTCAACACCGTGTATCTATGATGAGCGTATTGACGTTCACCTGAGCGTGTAATAAATAGCTCGAGCGAAGTTCATCCGACTTAATCGATATATGTATTTTAAATGTTTAAATTTTCTTTCATAAAATCTACTTAACTTAATCAAATTTTGCATTTTGACCACATGACGCCATCATTGTCACCCCTGTCCTAGAATAAACCTTAAGACAAGTACCTCAATGCGGACAACCCTGACTCATTTGTTTCTCATCACGTTTCTTCATCGTGTGATTATCCAAAGACGTACCTGTATAGGTGGTAATGAGATTCCCTTGAGGTTTTGACATCGGATGGACCTCTTTGTGTGATGACTCTCTATATTTGGTTATATCAATGATACTTTTATTACACTCCACGGTGGCTTTGTGTAATATCAAATTATACAATCGCTTCTATGGGAAGATGACTCTAGACGCGTCTTATAAATTATTGTCGCGTGAGAAAATGTTTATAAGGTTTAGTAATCACACCGAGAGAGACCGCGTAGGTATTGGAAATATAAATTTCGTACAATTTACATGTTTTGCTTTTGTATTCTTAAATTCTAAAGAAAAATTATGCTCTTTCTAAGACTGCAAATTGTAAAGAAAAACATACATTTTTAATTTTAATCAAACAAAAAAATAATGTCAGATCTTGATGTTTTTTTTAATAATTCAATAAAGTACAAAACGATACCAAACATACACACTAGGTAAAAAAAATCGAGATATTCTGACTCAGTAGACACATCTGTACTGAGGAAATCGTCATGATTTACATAATAGTGAAATAATAATTAATTACAAATATTAAGTGAATTAAAGAAAATAAAGATGTGGTGAAAGAGCTATATTTAAGTATAAATTACTTAAATTTATTATGTCTAATATTAGGTTTCATTATACTCTTTCATTTATATTTTGACTTGATTTGGATTTTGGTTGTTTGACATTTGGATTTTTTCAAAATGAGAAATTTAACATTTTGTAATATTCGGTATAATATAACTTAATATGGATGTTTATTTATACTATGGTGAATATTTATTTATATACTAAATAAATTTTTAGGGTGTAAGTTAATCGGGCTGTATGCTTATTAGTGAAGCGTCTTAGAAAAATTCGTTTACTAATTAGTTATATTCGGAAGAGAATACTCAAAATAAGCTGAATGAACAGTTATAGAAATAAATACACTTGTTTGAATTCTACCTTATTAATTTTCTGAGATGCGTTTCGCCTTGTGACATATGCAGATTGATAATGCCTCAGAAAATTAATAAGGTAAAACTTAAACAAGTGTTTTTATTTCCATATAATAATCATAATCACATGATTATGGAGTTCGATAAACGTACCTCTGAAACAATAAATTTGACCGAACAATGTTACGAATGAAGATCTTATAGTTTGGATGAAAAAATCAAAATAATTAATCAAAAAAATAAAAATCAAAACTTCTATATCTCGGACATGTGACGAGATATCGAAGATTACCCGATCTTGCACCTTATAATGCTAGGAAATATTACAAAAAATCGGGTCCCTGAAGAAGGAGAATAACATGGCTGAAAAACCTAAGACAGTGGTTTGGCCAATCACTGTAGATCTATTCCGAGGTGTAGTAAGTTATATTTGCTAATATCCATTGAACGGATAAGGCACAAGAAGATGACGAAGAATTATTTATAAAATAACTTCCAACTGCTTTGTATACTTTTTGAGCATGTTCTCCATATACCCACAAAAAGTGGAGACCTATAATTGGCCATCTACATAATTTTAATCTTCTTTGTTTTGCTGTTGGTCTTCCATGAATATTAAATAAATAAACAAATATCTTGAAAAGATTTTTAAAACTAAAGGTCAAAACCATCGAATTTTGAATTTATATTTTACAATTCTGGGACTTAACTAAAATTTAATCAAATTCCGCGCAATTCTCGTCATCATAAAAAGCCGCTCTGAGATCGAGTGGCTATACATGCAACATTTTGCACGATGCATTTGCATAACTCACTTATCGATTTCGCCTTATTTGTGAGCTGAATACATTATCATCTTTAACTCGTTGCAATTGCACAGTTGACACCTCGTCCGCAGTCGTCGATGCAGATGCAAATTTAAACCAATGGGTTAAAAAAACGATATAAAATACAATAGATTACCCGGTCTGACAAACCCGTGTACGTGGTTCGAGGTCGGATCATTTTTTTAGCTTCCTTGATGCAGATGAATCGCTGCCGTGAACGCACCGAGCTGACAGTTGCATAAATACTCTTAACCTCTTGCAAGCGGTGATTTTTTTTATCTAAATAAATTGTACAAATCGCAACGCAACATATAAAGGTAATTTTAAAGGTAAAAATTAGAGTCAATACAGTGAAGGTAAAAAAAAAATAACACTTGAGTCACCTGTTCCTTTGGATCTATCTGTGGCAAGGAAACATGACCTGCCGCATCATAAATCTTTATAGGGAATACGTGCCAAGTTTGTATAATTAATTTTGAGAAATAATTTATTTTAATTAATTCAGTAGCCATTTAAATAACCAAACATAATAATTTCGTTGTCGTTCGTCCGTTCGTCTGTCTGTACCCGTAACTTCGTGTAATGTCCGTTATTTAGTTCAAATTCACGGCTAATAAAACGGCCGGAGATGGGGCTTGAACCCCGGGTCAGAAAAACCGAACCGGCGGCTTTACTGTCGCCTTTTCATAAATCGCCAAAAATATATATGTAGTACAGCATTAAGCAGAGACGCGAAACTATTTTCCGTCATTTTTGACGAGTTACAGCTAGTTCCTATTAAAAATTCAAGAAAATTCAAAAATATCTCCATTGTTTTAATTAATTGAGGGGTATAAAAGCAATGGCAGCAATATCCAAAAAAATTAAAATAATGTTTGAATGCATTCGCCAAGGATTACTGAATTAAAATGTGTTAAATTCTAGATTGTATGTGCCAATGTACCTATCCCTTCCAGAATCATGTTTCCTATAAATTTGTAGGCTAGGTTTCCTAAAAAATCTTAAATTCAGTACATTATAATTTAGTAATCCTCGATGACTGCATTATTTTTTTGTGGATATTGCCGCCTTTGCTTTTATACCACACAATTATATTATCAATCGGTAATTCTACGTAGTAATTCGGTCCTCAAAAATCTTGACAATATCACTAGCGCCTATTTTATCTATACGTTGAGACTTTTATACGTTGGGCATTTTTCCGGAAAAGAAAATATTTTTCTTTCCATCGGATTCTCTTGCACCTTGAAAATGACTCATCTAGTGCCAAATATTAATGCTATCCTTCACTTAGATCTGCATTTTCTATCTTTTCTAGTGATTCGATGCATTACAACTGCTACATACTGCATCTGTAGCTATTGATTTTGGTTTCACTGCCACGTGTAAGGATAGGAAAAACGCACAGGTCAAAGACTATTAAAAGAAGACGATGTGTTATTTAATGGTTTTATATTGGTCATATATCAAGAAAGTCAGGCGCGAAATAAAAATATTAATATATTTTCATATAAACTGGCGGGCAATTTGGCATTATATTGCAAAATGTAAGTACCAAACGTATAAGCTATACGAAGATGGCTAGTATATATTATTTTACGGGTAGATGTCCTGCCTGAATTATAAGTCGAAAATGTTAAAGCAACAATACCTTATATTTATAGTTATGGAGATAAGAGACTGCATTTTTTTTCAATTTTTCTGACTGATTTTGTGTAAAACATTGGATCACCATGCGAGTAACAATAATCGAATAGTGAAAATTCATTCGCTTAAATAAAATTATTAAAACCTTGCATTTTTTTAAATAATAAAATCATAAAAGGGTTTTTTGATTTTATTATTTAAAAAAACTAATCTTACTTTTATTGATTCTATTCACTATGTTTAAAACAGCTTTACATTTTCACTAACTTGTTCATTTTTTATTCCATTATAAAACGTAAAATGCTTACGTATAGATCGTTCACATACCTAAAACATTAACTGCTGATGCCACTGATGTAACCTTTATCTATGTAGTAAGAAGAATTCTCCAAAAATCATGGAGTCTTTTTCACCATTGCAAAGTCTCCGCCGTCCGCATATGGTTAGATTCCAGCATCCTCGTGATGCAAGATCAAAATGAGTGATTTATCTCCCAAGACCGACATTTGTAGCTGAATTTGCTATTCAGTGCCTTGACAAACTGGTCTCCTACTGCACGGGTTATGCAATATAAATTATGGAAGTGGTTTAAATTTTTGGCAGGCCATCTCCGCGATGCAACGTTCCGGCATATTCGAAACCACAATGGAAAAAGATACATATTGTTTACTCCTCGCGTGTTTGAATTTGATGTTCGATATTTGCACTGTTTGCCACGTGCCAGCCAGGTCGGGAGCAATTCACTAATTAGAGACGAATGCATAAATTTTATTGGCCGACCATCAGCAGATATTTATTGAGACGGGAAAAACGACTTGTTTATGACTAACAAGATGCTAATCGTATCGTTTTCGACAAATTTGAAAAAAATGTTTATTTTTTCTTTTATTTAAGCAAATATGTGTTTTTTACGACGAGGTCAGATATTTAGTAGCGCCGAGAGCGTAGAACGGAAATATTAACATATTTTATTTATATGAACGCATTACAATATTATTTAAACGTTCACGTTATGAATAAGTTATCTTGTTTGTAATTGGGAGCCAATTATGTTTTTCATACATAAAATTATTAATGTTGAAGTTTTATTTTATTATTTATATACCTATATTACCAGTAAAGTCTAATTGATTGTGCTATTCAATTACTGATTCCTGGCTATTCAGTATTTTTCGGTCTCAAGATCAATTCTCAACATCTACTCTTTTAGGATATTCATTTATGATAGAGAAGAGAATGAAGATATTAGGAATGAATATAAAACTGATCTTAGCATAATTAATAGAATTAAAAAAGGGTCGCTCAGATGGTTTGGCCATGTTGAGCGAATGCATGAGGAAAGAATCGTAAGAAAGATATATAATGCAGATGTCGTGGCATGACCACATTAATCAGATACTGAAAGATGGTCCCGTTAGAAGCCTCAACAACCAGCGAGCTTGCATGCGAAGTTATATGAATGTGGTTGAGGCGAGAGTTGTATGCCAGGACGGAAGAGTGTGGTGCTCTATCCTCTCTGCCTGCCCCCATAAGAAAACGGCTTGATGGTAAGTACTCCTTTAGTCTTTGGTTTATTCTGTCACTTAAAACCATCACGTTAAGAAAACTGAGAGCGTAATTTTTGATTATGGTTTTTTTCTCATAATTTATAACGTCCATAAATATGACGTGTATCTACTTATTAAATCTACTATTTCATTCTATATTACTCATTCTCTTGTCACGCATTCGTTAGTCGATTAGTTTCTCTAATCTAGTTTTGTTTATTCTATAATATATCTTCGCATCAGCGCAGATATTAAACTGCCTGCTGTAACAATAACGCGATAGTAGAAATTAATGTGGTATAGCAATGTGTTTAGTTCGTAATAAAAACTGCCTTTCTTTACCTTCATACTTTTAACACGAACATACAATATGTTCGTTAAATGAAGGATCGACATAGCATAGATACCACGAGACATGAGCAACACCATAAATATGTGAATAAGTGCAATGAAGAACACAGGATTTTCCTACCCAGTTTGATAGTCTAAGATTTTCCGGTATCTAATGATTCTTTCATCTACGTATTTTGAGAGAAAATTCGGTAAAATATTTCAACACAAAATGTAATAGTGTCGTACAACATAACATGCAATACAAAAGAGCTCGTTTATATTCTTTCGACATTCAACACGTTCTTAAAAGGTGATTAGTCTCTTGAATAGACCGTTGTGACAATTTTTTATACTTGGTCTACAATAAATATTAAATTTTTAACATATTGTATAACGGGATCGTGAGGGTGGTAGATAAATCAAAAGCTTGAAATTAACTAAATTTTTGTTTTCTCACCAAAGCCACAGAACACTGATTTAATCGGAGCACTATTCTTTAATTCACAATTTTCGCACTAATCACTAGTCTGTCAAACACTCTTTCCAGAGTATTTGTACTTCTGTGGTCGCACATATTCACCATTGAACTGTATAATGGTACTGTCTTAATTTATCGTAGCTGGTCGCACAAACTAGCCACACTGCACAGCCGCTGGTCGCTTTATCTGTTGTTTGGCCAAAACGTCACAACAAGAGTTGTTCCACGCAGCAGTTCTATAGCTCTCTTAAGAGATTTAAATAGAGAATGTCATTTCGCCGAGTTTTTAGTACGATCGAGAAGTTTCTTATTTATTCGTTTTTGCTACATTATATTGTCTTTATTGAAATATTTCATATTAAAAATTTCATCTTTATTTCCTCCCTCAAATAATCTTCTTAACTCCTGCTTATTCATTTTTCTACTCATTTATATCTGAGCATTTGCGTTGACTCAACCATCGCACTTTGGACCTGCCAGCACTTCCTCTTCCTTCTGAGCTGTTGAAAAGGAGTTTCCTTGCATGAAGACAGAAACTTAATGCTGAACCCTACCCAGCTAACCTCGATCAACTGATTTTGATGATCTTGACTACATGACTTGTTCACTTTTACCGTATTCTCTACACATCGATATAATGACTACCTCAAAATATTCTCCTGACAATTGATGATTGCTTCAGTGCTATAATTGACCAAATAAGCATTAATTTAAAAGTATTTGACGCTCCTTCTAAAATTGAGGCCCCACTTCATAAAAATTGCTCAACATATAGAGGCGTAGAAACGGAAAATTGCGTTCAGGAGAGAATACTCTTGATTATTTATGGATAAATTAGCAAACCGTCACATCTGACGGGCATTTACATTCGTTAGTTACAAATTGTACTGTAAATCCATCAAGAGATCAGATTAAATCAAATTTATCAATGTTTCAGTACTTAAACTACACAATATTATTATATTACGGCTCTTCATCATTCATCTCACTCGATTGATTGAAAAATATGACGCAATTCACATTACATTATTGTGTGATCGGATCTCTTTGATCGCAGATGAATGGGTCCATTCGTTGAGAGTTTTCATTGGCCGGATCATGTATAGGTGCTTAATTCACTGGCATAATATCTCGGATAATATACTGCGAGCTAGTTCAACTGTAGTGCCATTCAAATGGTGTTATTGTATTAATTATGACCAGCTCTGGTTCTGGAGATGTTAATTGTATATCGCACATTTCTAAGCCCTCTTCGCAAGAGGTGATGACATGATTAAGTTAATTTATTATAAATGTTTCGAAATTGAAAATTTTGCATTGATATGCCTAATTTTTATATTAGGAGAGAATACTCTTGATTATTTATGGATAAATTAGCAAACCGTCACATCTGACGGGCATTTACATTCGTTAGTTACAAATTGTACTGTAAATCCATCAAGAGATCAGATTAAATCAAATTTATCAATGTTTCAGTACTTAAACTACACAATATTATTATATTACGGCTCTTCATCATTCATCTCACTCGATTGATTGAAAAATATGACGCAATTCACATTACATTATTGTGTGATCGGATCTCTTTGATCGCAGATGAATGGGTCCATTCGTTGAGAGTTTTCATTGGCCGGATCATGTATAGGTGCTTAATTCACTGGCATAATATCTCGGATAATATACTGCGAGCTAGTTCAACTATAGTGCCATTCAAGTGGTGTTATTGTATTAATTATGACCAGCTCTGGTTCTGGAGATGTTAATTGTATATCACACATTTCTAAGCCCTCTTCGCAAGAGGTGATGACATGATTAAGTTAATTTATTATAAATGTTTCGAAATTGAAGATTTTGCATTGATATGCCTAATTCTTATATAATTTAATATATTACGGGTGTCGTATGATTAAAATTACTATAAAATAAAAATCTTGTGTATTAAAAAAGTGAATATACTAAATATCAACGATTTTTAAATATAGTATTATGTATAAATGCACGTATTGTTGTAAAAATACTACAGATATATTGCACATTCCATAGAAAAGTTCATTTTAAAGGTGAGCGAAACAAAAATGTTATATTTTTTTGGGGCCTTGATTATTTTTATTCTTGCTTTTAAAATTATTATTTATTTTTAGGTATAACATTCCATAAACAATACATTAATCAATTTAAATTACAAATCAGAATGAGATCCAAACACGATATCTAATCTCCACAAAGAACATTACATCGATAAATTTACAACTCTCATAAAAATACTTGTCAAACAGCCCATGGAACCAGAAAAATTAACCTACAATACAACCCAATTAATGGTTGATTGCGAATCCTTATTTATCCATGAATTACTTAATTTAACTATCATTACTTATTTTCATTCCCACTTGAAGATGTATGAAGCATATTGTCAAATATTGAAAATTGAACTGAAAGTTTACTAGTACACTTGATAAATGTTCTCTTCATCTAAAATTGAATTATCGTGGATGGATAGAGAGGATAGAGAGCATACAAATAGCACCTCGAAACACGTTTATCGATAATTTTAAATAATAAATTTTTGTATTTTATATTTCATAGATAACACGATTGTATCAAACAATTTATAAATACTTGTAGTTATATTTAATCTATATAAATTATATAATGTTCTTCTTCTCATAAGCTTGAAAATTACTCTTTCAATGGGGAAATACAAGTTGTTACTTGAATTATTATTGTAAAAGCCTTAATATTTTAGTGTATGTAATAGTCTATTTTGCATTAATAATAATATTATAATTGCAAAATAGTTAAAAAAATATATATATATAAACAATTAATTGACTATGTGAATTCTATGTGACTCGCCTTTCTCTAAATCACGCAATCTGCACAACATCTATAACGAATTCTCGGTTCGAGGCTTACATGAGATGACTTCACGTTAATGTTTAAAATAATGTGAATTTCAGCAAAGTTTTAAGCTTTTTTTATAAATTTTTTCAAGTCATACTTGTTTAAATGTAACTCACATCATCTGAAAAATTAACGTAATATATTTTTTAAAAGAAAGATAAAGCAACAGACACTAATAAAGTTGATCAAACGATGTCAAATGCAATGACAGAGACGCGCAGAGATAATTGCCCCGCTCTGCGTCGCTTATGATTTCAGGATGTCGCGGCCTGACGCAACAGCCACTCTTGGGAGGCATAGGAACAATGGGAGTCCCATAGCCGTTTCGCAAGACTCTCCCACGGAGTGAACAGAGCACAATGTGAATATAAAAACACCACACGCCATTACTGAGTGTGAAACTGTAGTACGGATCTTGGATCTTACGACAGGCCTGACACGCACTGGATTCAAATCGCCGATTTATAAAACTCCAGCTGTGTGCTCAGTACTTCAGCCCATTGTACTTGATTTAAAAAGTGCTGCTCTTTAAGCGTCCGAGTGCGTATGCAGTAGCGATTCTGGCTCTCACGCTCTTTTAAAACGAATTAATCAAATTCAACTAGATCCATCTCCAATTAACGGGCTTAAAAGGCGAGTGATGATTACCGGTTACGATATTGAAACGAGCGAAAACTTTTGGTTTACGTAAACTCCATTGAAACGGACTGTGATTTTGCTCCCATGAAATTATTTGCAGAAAACTCAAGGCTTTTGTTGTCCCCGTAAGCACAACATGTTCGTCAGTTGGATGAATTTGAATCTTTCCATTAGCAGAATGAAAAAAATGCTTCTAAATTAAGGCCTTCGTCTGGTGTAACTTTTCAGAATATAGATTTTTACGTATTTATATATATTTTTTTTAAATAAGACTTTTTTGTTAAGTATCGCTGTCAAATCGAACATCATGTGCATGGTTATGATGTTATGTCGTTTTCTACTAATCTAAGGGTAATAATTCTTAAGTTTATTTCCAGATCATTGACGGATACATATAAAGTATGTAGGTAACATATTTAGGTTGGTTTCGCAAAGCTCAGTTAATTTAAAAAAAAAAAAATCAAATCAAGTCATTTGACTAGTGCTAGACGATTATATAATTATTTTAATCAAAACATGAGTAATATGGCTTAAGATATTTAAACTGTGACTGACGTACAAATGTCTATTATTAATTTTAATGCTATTTATTAGTGTTTTAGACAACTACTCAAAATATCGTATCATATAAAAAAAATTCTTCATCAATTAGAATAGCACACAGAAAACAAGCAAGTTGTATGGATAGGAAGTATGGAAGTCTTTTATGAATATTTACAAGGCTTAATTAACAATGGTCCCAATGGGGATAAAATCCAGTAATCGTGCTCTTAAAAATTTTACCATCAATTTAAATATATCATTTTATTTATATTTTTCCTTAGTGATATTGTGTGGTTGTTTAGTTTATCCTCCTTTTAAAAAAGGTGCTTATCTGGTGTAGCAGTAAAATACTTTTAACGTCACGAGAGAATATCATGATAATTCCTTTACGAAAAATATTATTAATTTTTTTTATTTATTAAGATATATATTTTTATTTATCAAGTAAATATTGCAATTTATATATCAACTAAAATTTTACATTTCACAATCAAAATTTTATTACTATATATATTCTATAATGAATTATTATTTATAAATGTTTACATAAAAATGTATATCCTATAATCTATAATACTACAATACCCTTTCAACATTTAATCTACATCCTATCTTTAATTTATAAATATATATTTATAAATATATCTCTTATAATAATTGTAATATTTATTTTTCAATTCACTCAGCTTACATTCATTCTTCATATTTTCTGGCATCTCATCATACATTTTTAATTCACTGTTCATTAAACAATTTTGTTTATACACCTTTTTCATAAATTTTTGTGTACAAATATGAGAAAGTTATATACAAGTATTTTATATAGCCCGAGAAAAAGAAAAAAAATGTGAAATAAAATTATTTTCCATCAATGATGACATCACTAGTGACTGATGCTGCGGGTACAACTACCTATTTTTACGACCATTAAAAGTGGTGTAAAATAATGATGGTTGTTACTTTGACACTTGCAAAGACTCACACATGATCGGCTTCGGTCGTAATTGGGTCACCGATTCAACATCAATTACGATTCTCTTGAGATTATATATTTATGCAAGTGATCCATTATATCGGCGGTGCATTGTATGCAATTCCAAAAGGGCGTCCATTATTGCGCAGCATTTTATATGAAAATAATACAATTTATCATCGACAGGCGGCCCAATCTGTTTATGGAATCGAATGCAATCTTCGCGGTTACGTCAGCATTTAACAATATTATAATTTGTTTGTTTGCTAAGTATGGATCAGTTAATGCCATTAGTGGTCTGCATTATAAAACCAAATTAATTTGTACATAACAGATTTAAATTCAGCAAAACCGGGCCATATATGAAGAGGCGCGGTGCAATAGTAATTGTTTGACAGCGAAAACCATAGATAAAAAAACAATCAAAATGAGCGAGTATAGGCAGCCAGTGACGAATGTAAATAGTACTTACGTGCGGAATAATCTAATAGAGAATCCTTGCAGTAGAAATAGCGAAATAAGTGTACCAGAGGCAAGTGGAATATTTTCGAGCGAGTGAATCCGTTCGAATTACAAAATAGTGTTCCAGTCAAGTTTGTGTCCAGAGACTTTGTAAATTTAAATAAAAGTTGAATTTATTAACAGTATTTTATTTCTTCTCACAAACCCGTGATAATATATATTGTGTAGGTACTTATAATGAGAAGAAATAGCAAGCATAAAAATTTAACCCTTTTTTGTAAACTCTATATATAGAGTTGGTATAACATAGCCCATTAATCACATTAAATATTCATTTCTGGTCTTATTCATGCATGTTTGAGCAATGTGACTCGCATGTGTCACGTTACCATCTCAATGGTATGTTGTGTATTTCAATCATTTTAATATAGTAAGTTATGGTATTTTTGCGTTAGTCGTGTCAGGATGTTCTGTAGTAGAAATATAGGTTTTACGGAAACACGTACCATGCTGACTACCTCTAACCTCAAACCAAGTTTTTAAGCAGTAAGTACTTAAATATTGCTAGTTTAAAATATCGTCATAGCGGCAACTCTATAGTACAACCTGATAATTCTTGGAGATACGATTATATACCTAAAGAAAGGTATAAACTGCATGATTACTATATATTAATAATTTGAATATAATTGTGCATTGTGTATTACATGTGTGGAGTTTTTCAAATAAATATGAATTTTGTTCAATATTTTTTAAAACCAGATAGATGTAAGAGGTATATGTACGAGTGTATGAAGAAATAGGTTAAACTTTGTTATATAAAATAAAATAAATTGGTGACTGTAACCTACGAATGTGGCTCTCCTATGTCTCTTATTCTTGGTTAAGTAGCGCTATAAAAAATTCCCACATGCGTCACATTTGTAATATAAACAAGATTAATGACAGTTTGCAGAGTGCACGAGAATCTTAGAGCGTAAAACGCATTGTCTTCCAAACCAATGTTACCCAATGTGACAAATTAACCTTAGGTAGCCCATCTACCCAGTAATAAATCACTCACAGTTTTGGAATTTCGAGTTCTTTTTAGATTGACATTTAGCTTAAAATAATAGCTATTTCTCATATTTAAATGTACGGTAGCAAATATGTATTATAAATGATGTCCTAAATTTCTCTTTTAGTATTTTGTGATGAAGATGCTTCAGGTTTTTGATAGATTTTTTGTATGGTCTCGATGATGAGAATGATAAATTATTATTTGGAGAGAGTTGATAAGAATGTATTCCGCAATGAACGCCATCAAGTTGATTGATTTTATTGATGGCAGTAATGACAAACAGCAAACAATTTTTTTGTCTTTTTTACGTACTATTATTTTCGTCCCTGTCCCAATTAAATTGATTTAAAATATACTTCAAAGAACCCCGATCATTCTTATATTCCTTCATTCCAAATATATATTTATGTTATTTACCTTGCTTACACAAAACAACTGCGTAGTGATTGATTATATGAGATGTTTTCAGTATTTTGTTAGTTATTCAGATTTATTTAGTGTATTCACATTTATAAGAAATAAACTTGTACACAAAATGCAAAAAAAAATCTAGAGATAAACCCTCATATAGATAATACATTTTTCCCATAGTAAAAGAACAGGATACCACACAAAATTTATTCTTATACAAAACATAATTTTTATATTTTAGCCAAGTCTTATTTGCCCCCTTATATTCTCTTACTTATCTTTGCCTATGTGACCATAATTACGAAGGTCAAAAGCTTATTTTAACAATAAACAGAAAATTTTTATTAAAGTAACCGAGATTGTATTATTTATGTATACTAATTTCAAAAACTTCTATACATCAAAAATATTTTATGGATAGATTTGTCTTCTGTATCAAAAATATTCAAAATACTGACACCAGCTAAAACCTCCACCGGAGAGTATATTCCACTACAAGTTTAACTGATATGGCATGAACATAAACAAGTTTTATATACTACAAAGTTTTTATAAATTATAAATATAATATATATATTTATAATATATATTTTATAAATTTCTTTAAACACCCTTTATGATGCTTACAAATATATAGAGAACAAAATAGGATCCAAGTGGAATAGAATCAAGAACCTACTACCTGTGTTTTCGGAATCAGTGTGGCAGGCATGGCGAAATCAGACACTTGCGGAATTTTCGACGCGAAAAAAATCATATTTCAAATCGAGCCATAAGTTATGGGAAACGGAGCGACATGCGCGGGAAAATGTTCACAATGGGAGCTGACGAAGGCCTTCGCTCACTCTGACTCCTCGCAACTCCTCAGCAAAACATGGAAAATCAAAATCGCACAATGGCTCGAGGATCAGGCTGACGGAAGAAAAATTGACGCTCTGGGAACGGAATTTCAGTGCAGCGTATGGTTTTCTTCCCATAGATTTTTCGACGGTCAAACACATGCATATTTCTTAATCTAAAAACACGATAAGATGACTTTGTTAAAATTTTTTAAATTTTCAACAGTATTTGTATCAAAATAATGTTCTAAATAATTAAATAATTATCTCAATGCAAAAAATTAACAAAATAAACATTGAGGCTCTAAAAAAAATTATTAATCAATAATTAGAAAGACATGCAAAAACATCAAATCAACGAAAAAATATTTGGCTGCTACCGGAATTCGAATTACGGATCTCCTCCTATACGAGGCAGGCGCCTCTAATTTGGTTTTAAATTTCACAGAAATTTGTTCTGAAAAAATTGCAACTTACCATTTATGTGAAGTTAGTTTACATGTTATTAATTATAATATTCAATACCACACAATTAATTAAATAAGATTTCCAAATAGGTATAATAAGTGGTATAATAAGTTATAATTCGTCCGTAAATGGTATCGTTCTCTATTAATTATCGAACCATAAGCACTTTTTTCTATCCGTATAAATATTTATTTTATTAGTAATAATTAAAAATATACAAGACTAGTTTTATCTTAATCTAGAAGGAGGGCTCACTTCAATCGCAGTTATATTAAAAATATTAAACGCCCCGAGCTTATTTAGTTTATTTAAAAAAAAATCCTTTTTAAAGGCACGCGATTGACGTGCAACAGGAGTATTGGGATGAAGTAACAAAGAGGAGGATTCACAATGAATGATTCAATGTCATTTTAATAAATATGTGCGATCGGGAAAGAAAAAAATTAACCTGTCTACGTATACATTTAATATTATACAGATATACAGAAAAACGCTTTTACAAGCTTTCCAATGGGTTCTAAATAAGGACTGCTCTCATTTTAATTTGCACAATTTAACATTATTTACAGTCGGTCATGCGTCGTCAACAATGTGTCCCAAATCGCAGAAAAAAATGTAGATTAGAATGCATTTTGCATTCAAATACAAAGGCACAAAAAGTGCAATAATTGTTCTAGCTGTGAGCATAAACAAACGCCATTTACCTCGGTACCCACGATCCAGATTCAAGTGAATTTTCAGTACAATAACATTTAGCCCGATAACAATCTCGAAAACTGCTTAGCAATACAGGGCGAATTGATGAAAAGAATATTTCTCTTTGCTGTCTGAATATCTTTGTGGGGGCCAGAGGATACGACTTTTTTGCATCGGTTGATTTCACTAGACAGCCGACTGCTCAAGTACGGTAATACATTCCCGCCTTCGTACGCTCATAGATAATGAGGATCAACCATTATCACCTATTGTCAAATTATACACGGCCATTTTGCAACACAACTCTATTGTTTGTGCGGTAATGTGTGTTTTTTTTCTCTGGCGTATCACTGTTTGCATTTCACACCAGTCAGACTTCATTGCTCCGGGTTTGTGGCCGTTTATAGTCCAACCCGTTCGGTCTTCAGCCCCAGATTCTAAAAATTGCAGACCTATCTACCATCCTCATTGATATTTATTTTGAAACATATGTTCAGATAAAGGTAGATCAAAATAATTATTTGTGTTCAGCCTAGGTGCTCCAGTTAGAATCTTTATGAAAAGCTTAAAGATGATTAAACGAATAGATCACTTGCAGTTGGGTATTGTATTTTTGTTTAGTGAATGTACAACGCATGCCCGGGACCTTTTATGAGCGAAAACTCTCATAAAGGTCCTATTCATTTTCCGTCAGGATTACTTTTTTTTACTCTAAAGGCCATACTGTGATGTGTCATACAAAGGGCGACACGGTACGGAAGGCTGCAAAAGTCCACTCACTGTACCTATCTCCCACAGTATCTGTCTTTGGTTTTACAATGATCGACTATGATTGATAAGAAGTCTCTTCAAGTAATGTAGCACCTTCTGTACTGGTTGTATAACTAAAACTTTGACAATCTGCAGTGTATACTGTAAAGTTGTAAAGTGTTTGAAAAATATTTTGAGTGTTCAATTGAGTCCAGTAGATATTAACTGGTTTAATATAACATTACACGATAGAGTTAATCCATACATGGGAAAACTCACTATCCTTAAAAACAATTCTTATGGCCATAAGAATCTGTCAAAGGAAGCAAGACTAGCGGTACATAATGGCGTTCTAGTTCCAACCCTGATGTACAGAAGTGAAGCCTGGAATTGGCAAAAGAGGAATGAAAGTAGACTGATTGCGGTCACTAAGGCGCTTGTGTGGAAAATCTTTGGTCGATAGAGTGAGTAATGAATAAATTAGACATGAATGCAATTCTGGCTGTAGTGTGGTAGGTAGAATAAAGAAAGGAGTGCGGACATTGGTCATGTGGAACGTGTGAACGAGGAAAGGGTGGTTAAGAAAATTTATGAGGCGAGTGTTGAAGGCAACAGGAATAGAGGGCGTCCGCGAAAGACTTGGCACGCTCACATACTACAAGTATTTGAGGATGGCCCCGTTAAAAGCCGCAACAACCGTAGAACTTGTATGAGAAGATGTATGAATGTGGCCGAAGCAAAAGTGGTGTGCCAGGATAGAAGAGTGTGGCGTTCAATCTTCTCTGCCTATCCCTGCGGCAAAACGGCGTGACGGTTAGTTAGTTAGTTAGTTCTTAAAAACAATGTACTGACCAAACAATTCAGAAGCAATCTAAATATCTAATATATCAAGATGTCCACAAACTTATAATTTTTATATACCAAGTACGTTCTGCCTTCAAATTGTATCATACAACTACGAAACGTGATATAATTGTTTAGTATTCGATTTTGTTAAATATATTAACACATGTACGGTTAACATGCTTAAGAGTGATCCATTTAACCGTTATCATTATATTTTTGAGGTAATGAACTGATCAATTGAGTAGCTTGTTGGTCTTGTGGTTAGGACTCTCGCCTCGTGATCCAAAGGTCGCGGGTTCGAATCTCACTCCAGATCAGCAAGTTAGTCCTATTTTCATAGCACAAGCAGCTTAGTTTGAAAATAGTAAGAATATTGATGTGACACGTATTCCGTGTTCGCATCTCTATTTTTTTTTAAATTAAAAAATAAAAAATTACTGATATTGATAGATCTGTATGAATATGAAACTGGGACAAACTGGGAACCTGGCAATTCTGGTCTGATCAAACACAACAAGCAAGCATCGCTTGACTTCAGTGACTGAACTTGTATATCTTTATGTTAAATCAGTACCAGTCGAAACTATATTCTGTGTGTGTGGTAAGTACATGAATGGGTTAAAATAGCGAGCAATTGTCTCGACGGTGATGGAATGTGGTCCACTCTCGATGTCGCCGAGGACGCTGTTCTACACCACTATTTCGCTGGTGACTCATTGGGTACTATCGAAAGTGACTAGTAGAAAATTTCAATCATAGCTTTTTCATTTTTTTTGTATTTGTTGAAAATTTCAAATAATTGATATATTTAAAAAAAAAGCAACAATTGACGTTTTTTACAATAAATGTCCAACAAATTTTACAACGGTAGTTTAGCATTGACAAAAAATAACAAAATTATATTATTTATATTTAATCTGAAAATCAACTGTCTTATTAATTTAATTTGTGTTTAGCCTTATAAATATATTTATTTCAAAACAATAAAATGATAATTTTTAATCCAAGAAAAGAATACTCTTCAAAATATAGTCTAAGAAAAATTGTATTGTACAAGCACTAAGTAAATTTATTTACATTATAGCTGTAATTTATTTTAGTTAAAGAGAATTAACTAGTAGATTTTTTAAAAATTTTAATTGCTGTCCTCGGTATCGGTTCAGATGATTGAATGGCATACCAGGTAATGGAATTATGAAATATTTTAGAGGAAAATGGCACGAATTATGGTGTTATATGTACGCATAGCGTATCTGCTAATGTGAAATTAATTTTTCTAATTTCAGTGAAAAAAAATTATATCGTTGAAAAATAACATTCAATTGTCTTTAAATATTACATTCTCGTAATTGTTAAAGATTTTCTGAAAAAAATGTATTAATGTGTACCTACTTTAAATTTGTATCCATAAATTTAAGAATTTAAAATTGAATTAAATTATTTTTTTTATAAAGTAACGCCGTTTTCTATAAAACTGTCGTTTTTCATAAAAAATGTATGAGTTTTTTACCAAACGTGTATGTTTATAATTAAATCATGATTATACGTTTTGTTGATGAAGTTGCAATTTTTATAAATATTTCGTTCCTTTGCAATCAAATTTAATTTATTTTATTTTTATTTTTTATTTATTCGAATTGAAGCTTTCAATGCACGAAGATATTTTACAAAGTAAAAAATTAAAGCATTTGAATAATATCTGCTCCATACATCTATTAGTCGCTTACAATAATATCTATAAAATTACTTTCTTAAAGGTGATGTTTGTATGTGTGTGAGCGTGTATGTGCGTTGTACGTTGGGTTAAAGCCTATGAAATCATTATTTTTAGTTTTTCTTAAGAATATACTTTGTGTCTGCGAATAAGTCTATACCAAGGGAATTCTCGTATTGCAAGAATAAGTTTATGATTCTACTGATAACCGAGTTTTTTGCGTAAATAAATACAAGTAATATTAGTAAAAAAATTCAAATCAAAACAAATAGAAATTCCAATGTATTTACTCTGGTTTCATAAAACTTTCTCTTAATGATGCATTGTTAAATGATGAACATTTGCATCATAATAAAAAAATAGATGACTAATATCTCTTGACATATATCCCTCGAATTTTTTTATTTCATAAAATCGTGGGTTAATACCATTCGAACATGAAAACAAAGAAAATTTTTGGTAATTATTTTATACTGGAACATCAATCTGTGCTATTACAATCTCATCTCGTGTGTTGTGTCAATATCGTAACGTAATGCAACTTATTATACCTAGACTGAACTCATTTGAATTTTTAATTTAAAAACCATAATTGTTTTACCTAATGTGTTATTAGTTTTTTTAATAGAATATTGATGTACCCCAGGTGGTTTCCTCTCTCTCTTACTTCATATTATACAATCATATATGTCGCACACAGTTTATTAGAGTTTATTCTATTTCATTAGAAATTTTTTATCAATGTTTGAGCAAGGAGCATCTGTCACATTGTCGAGAAAAATGTTACATATCTACAACGATTAAATTTAAAAATACCTATCTATAAAATTGACATATTTCCCCCATACATAGAGAAACTTCTAATATACAACATCATACAATCTATTTTTACTACCTTTCTTTTAACTCGTAGCGTCTGCTTGCTTGTCTGTCGAAAAAATTTTGGAACGATTTTTAACCCTTTTTCCATGATCCAATCGAGCTGAAACTTTGCAAGAAGACTCGTGGGGACGATAGAAATGATCTAACAATTTTTCGTTTAAAAAAATTAATAATTATAGTTTAATTTTAGATTTTTTATTATTCCCTTTCTTAGCGTCGCCCGACTCAAGCCCAACGCGTGGGGTAAGCGCCAAACCTGTTTCAACTAGTATATGAGAAAGGGAATATAATAAAAACTTGTTTTTTATGGGTAAGTTTTTGTTTATCATTTCGACAAACTTTTTTTCTGTTCAAAAAATGCTCAGATCTCTTTTTGTCCTTTTTATGCCTACAATAATAGTTTCAACCGTATCCCTGCTATTCAAATCAATCTCAATAATATTATATAGATTTTATAATCTACAAAAACAGGATATTAGATAAAAATACACGTGATGCACATTAGCATCATATTGATTTAATTATAAAAAAATACTTACCTCGAAAGGGAGACGGCCCAGATTAAGCTGGGAAAGGCATTAGAAAAATATGTATTGAAACAGAATGGATCTAGTACTGGTTGACTCACACAGAAGCAGCGCAAGACAGGGGAACATGGAAACACCTTGTCGAGTCTTTGGGCCCCCGACCCTACTAGGACAAGGGGATGAAGATGAATGAATGAATGAAAAAATTACTTCTCTTGAAAATATTTTCACACACAATTGTTCTGCATTGACTATTAAATATTTAAATACAGCTTTTTATTCTTCTCCCCCAAATGCATTATTCATAAAATAATATGTCTGTAATAATGTCTGCAGTTAACTTTACACGGTTGAACTTTGTGAATGAACATTAAATAATGATTTATTTAATGATAATGAACATAATAAAATATAGCTATAATTATTTCTTGTTGTACCTTATACCGCATTTCACGTAGTTATGATATTTCATTCTTAACGCATTCATTCCAGAATAGCTATGGAAATTAAATCGTCGCCATATTTCAGGCATTACAAACATTCGAACAGCGATTATCATTTATTGGTGCGTTGCATTGCTGTCTGCTGCACTAATCGGCAATAAATGACCCCGCATTAAATACGGATCGATTTCAATTTGCTTGCACTTACGCAACGTCATAAATTCCAACAGATTGACTGAGACCCGCTCTTAGATCAGTTTTTATTCTCATAATAGTGGACCGAAGCGTTTTATAATCTACTAAATCATACTAAACCAATATTAGATAGAGTGATGTATCTTACTTAACTGTCTATTTTTCGGTAGATTATAAAAGTTTTTCAATAAATGGGACATGATTTGGTGGTGACATTACTATAATTGACAAGAAGACTTTGTTTACACCACAAATTCGTTGGAAATACTCGTACCAATATATTTCGGGACCAGTTATCCTTTCATGAGAATATATTTAAAATTAAAAATGGAAGTAAAGACATTAACCAAATAAAAAATCAATATATGGGAGATGAATAAACAATTATGTACTAATATGAAAACAAATTAAAAAGATAATTATTTGCAAAAAGAATCTGATTATTTATAATATTTAATTTACTAACACTTTCCCCTTATTTAAATTCAACTGTAATCCTTTATCATTATTATGTACAAATAATAATCATGTTGAGCGAATTAATGAAGAGAGAATCGTACACGCAAGTGTTGATGGTGCCGGAAATATAAGACACCCACGGAAGATTTGACATAACCAGATATCGGAAGATGGTCCCGTCAGGGGCCACAACAATTGACGATCTTGCATGTGAAGAAGTATGAGTGTGGCTGAAGCGAAAGTTGTATGTCAGGACAGAAGAGTGAGGCGCTCTATTCAAAAGACGTGATTCTAAATTAGTCAATTTATCATAAAGTCACATATAAATGTAATATTCCATAAATAATTTGTTTTTACAAAAAACAAACATTATAATTATTGGACAACTTGACATAAAATTAGAATAACTAGTTAAATTTATTCATCGTCTCATATAACGAGTTGATCAACTTTTATCTGGTGCGTATTTGTTACTGTCAGTGTTTTAACTATAAATTATAATTAACTTTTTGTTAAGTGTTTTCTCAGTCTAGGTAACAATATTTTTTCGCTCTCAACCTTTCGGCAACGTAAATCTTTAAATATTTGCGTAACGCCCGTACCTCGAAGTGTTATTTGTTTAACAGCTACAGTGGTTAACACCAGACACAGCGTACTCCGAACTTTAGCACTAAAGAGGAAGACAATGAATATTCTGTTTGGTACATGACCCCCGCGACCTCTTGCCGCGAAATGTCGGCAACTTCTTTGAAATGTGATGAGCTCCTGAGAAAATGTGCTTCATAATGTATCGGACATTGTTAAATGTAATAAATGAAATGTTCACAGGTTTATACGAAATCAACAGTAAAGGTCATTCATTTTTATATTTTTACTCAAACAAATTTAGTTGTTATTTCGCAACATTTTGTAAATTCATAAACAATATAATTATTGATCTAACTAAACAATAATTGAAACGTACCTCAGAACATGTATAAAAATCTTCTGTGTATAGTTTTCTGGGATATTCTGCCGTGTATATGTGACATATCTGGCCGACGATTCGAATCTTATTGCGGGGTCCATCACCAGGGCTGATGTGATGATGGACCCTGCAATGGTATCCGAAACGTCGGCCAGTGAGGTCACATATACACGCCAGAATATCCCAGGAAACTATACATAGAAGATTTTGAACGGCCGTGAAAACCTGAAAACATATATATAAATATACCAAACAAGGCATTTAGTGACCGATAGGCTTGCTTACATTAAAAAAAATGATATTTGTATTTTCCTGTTACATACCTATATAAAAAAAATTTAATCAGCTGTTCGAGTAACCAAACTAACCGACAAAAAAAAATGTCACGTAACCAATAAACATCGATTTATCGGCACTGAATTAAAATGTTATTGAAACGTTACTAGCAATTTATGAAACACGCCTTTTCTGAACTGAATCATTTTGCATATCAATTAAGCGTAACAATTTTTTTTTAATACACAACTTATTAAAACATTGAGAATAATTTTTGTCCTTAATACTCCCGATAGTGAAATAATAATTATCTACCTAAATAATCTGCAGTATTGTATTAATTTCAATTTAATGCGTTTTTAAGTTGACGTTTAAGATGTCCACATGCAAAGAAAATTGACACTTTAATGAAATGTATCAATTTCCCTACACATGACGTAATTTTGCACACAAGATTTCGATGACTACTTCACAAAATCAAAATACTTATAAAATTATAAAAAAAACTATTTCTTTTGCGGGCTTACTAACGATTATAAAGAAAATGATTAATGAGATGAACGATTTTTGTATTTTTTTCTTTCAATGCAATCACAACAATGGGGTTAGATAGGTACATTAAGTACATTCATATTTCGGACATTGAGCTACAAACAGACAGATGTATCCCAAAACCATGTAGTTAACATGCATAGGTACATGTATACCTATAATTTGTACAAATGTAGCACATAAATTATTTCACCGTTTTTTTGTTTCGTCCACGCGACTAAATAATAGGTGACTCAAAAGATATTACACCTTATTTTATATTTACCAAATAATATTTTGGGCGCTTCTGATTTAAGACTCAATTTATTATTCGCGTGCTGTTATATGGTATATTCATATTTTTTAAGGGATTCTATGATGGACACATGAGTACTGGCACTGGGCGTCTATGCCATTCACGGAATTATAAATTGTAAATAAATTTATAATTTTATTAAATACAGGTTAGTTAATATAATTTTTGAGATTATTATTCTTTTTATTAACCAACAATATTAATTTTACGCCTGATAAATAATAAATAAAGTGTAATAATATCGAAGAGCAAAGGAAACATTGTCACCAAAAACATATTGCTATTTATTATAAAGTTTGTACAATAATTGTCAAAATAAAATATCACTTACAAATATGTGAAATGATCAATTGGAGAGGTATATGTTGTTAAAATTACCAGACTCGCTGTAAGCATTAAAAATTATGACAGTTTTTAAATAAAAACGCGTTTTTTTTCTTTTTTAATCTGCATCATAATCTATGCAGAATTTCGCCAATAGAATGAATATGCTAGATATCTCTGAGACCGCAAGGCATTCAAATTTTCCTATCTTCCGAAAATTAATGATAACTGAAAGACTTTCAATTATGAGTCTGTAGGAATGACCTACTTTTTTATTATTATTTAAATAAAAATTAGAGACCAGAGGACTCTATGACAATGATTTTTTTTTTAAATTTAGACCAAAGACGCTTAGCATTGAGTATATGTTTTCCGTGTAAAAACAGAATAGTCTTTCTTATTCATCGCCCTACCTATATTCGTAATCACTACAATTAATTACAATATTTTGAGAAATTCAAACATTATTAAACCATGACATTATTGTTTTGATTGTTAATTAATATACAATGGATTTGAATGGAGTTAAATTTAAAGGTGCTGTTTTATTTGCCACACCTTGTGAAAGAATGCACGTTTCACATTACCCACTTCATAGAGTTGATTGTTGTTAAGTAAAATATATGACGTAACGAATCGTAATGATATATGATATGAGCGATGAAGGAACATTAGTAACGGCCCATCTTCTTGGAAAATTCTTGAATATCTTTAATAAATCAGTTTTTACATACGCTCTCATTTTAGCATGCGTCGAAAATTATACAGTAATAATTATACTTTTGAAATGCTCCATACGTTTATCTGTTTTTTATATCGTGCTAATTCTAAAATAATTCATTTAAGTTCATTGCTATTATGATGTACAGCGCAAAGCATTTAACGTGAAAAATAGATTAATATGCAGCAATATTCTGGTCCGTACCTACAAAGTCCTTAGTGATTCCATACATTTATTTTCTTCTAAAATTTTAAAGTATATTTCGCATTATTAATACACCGACCTTCACACTATCACAAAATATTTAACCGTTTATGATTTTCTTTTAACTAGACTAATATCTTGTAATAAAAAATGATGACGCCTATCCCACACTACCTTTTTGAATAGTACTATGATTAAAAAATCGTCTTTCTAAAAGCTGCATCGCCACCGACTTGCTTACTTTTTGTGGCTTTTCGACTTAACTTAGTATAGTATCCAGCGTTGTAGGATAAAGAAATAAGTATTGATTAGAGTAATAATAGGAATAAATGAAAATTTTATATTTTTCCTAAAAATTTCTTTATTTTTTCAGTTCCTGTCTTCCTAGTGAACATCGTCAACCAATCATCAAGAAATCGCAGCTACAAACAGAGATCGAAAGCAAATCAAAATGATTTTCAGGTTAGTTTCATTGTTTGAAGTTAGTAACATTTTTAAATATTTTACCATATCTATCATTTATGGGTATAGGACTTCCATTCAAAGGATATCAACCAGGTACATAGTGTAATTTGTTGAATTTCACCAGTCGTCGTAACATTTTGTACTTAATTTACTGTTTAACTTAATAAGTTGTCGCAAAATAAGGTAACGCCGGTGAGTCATTGGACACCATCAGCACCATGAATAATATTCTGATAGACACCCAAAAAACAGGATCACAAGGTTTTCATTATATCACAACAAACGAGACTTACTAAACATCCTGTGTGATCAACGTTATCATATTAAATTTACTTAAATACTAATTAAAGTATTAAATGTTATAATGAATGGGAATGTTCCCGAGAGATTGTTCATAATGAATTGTATTTTTGATCGATGATCTGGTGATTTTTTGATACGTGTCTTAATATACAGGATCAAAAATCTTGAGGGTGTGCGATTTGATTAAGAACCAAAGTTCGAAAAAATCCTGAATTTATGAAAGCAGAGAAAGAACCTTAATTTAAAATTATTTTTTAAAGTGAATAACTTGTTGGTCGAGTGGTTGAGCCCCATTGCAGGAGACTAGCAAGTTAATCCTATTTTCATAGCACAAACATTTAGCTGAGTTGCAAATTAGTAAGAATATTGATGTGGCGCGTTTTCCGTGTTTGCATTTTATTTAAAAAAATAAAATAAATAGATAAATTTAAAAAAACGATTCTTTCAATAACCGATTTAAATTTTTTATTAAAAAAATATCGATCCGATAATGAAATTCAACCGTCACCTATCCGATATTTTTGTGCGAGAGGTGAATAAATCGGAAAGGTGGCCCAGTGTAGGTACATGAATAGTATCATCATGGCGAAACGTTTCACTGCATATCGAAATGGAATATCCGTGAAATTAAATTTTTCTTTAACAATTGACGAGTAAAAAGTCGACCACGAACCGGTGATGGCGCTATATGGGTCAAGTATGGCAATATTTTTTTGACAATCTCACAATATTTGGTGCTTGGCTTCAACGACGTGTTTTAACAAAAATCGTTGAAATAGGAGAAAATATCATTAAAAATTTATTGGTGGTTATTTAATCTATTACTCAGAACTATTTTTTTTAATCCAGGTTATGGCACTATTTTATGAAATTGTACTAAATAAATTCATTTACTTTGCGTACTTCCCGAATTTATTTTTTTTGCACACGGATACATCACAATTTTGACCGTGCTTAGGTCTATAAGAAACATGGCTATATATATATATATATATATTGTTACTGATAATATATATTATCAGTAACAATCTTCCTAAGATTTAATACACTATTTTAAAGTATATTTGAATATTATTTTATTTATTATATATTGTATACTATACAAAACTGTATTTTGTATTCTAATGGTGAACAAAGTACTCACATTTAAATTTAACTATTTTTTCATGGTACAAAAATCGTCAAGTTTTAAATAGAAGCAGCCCTTTTTTTACATACTAGAATAAGGGCTGGTTGTTTCAAGTTGAATTAAAGTAAAAATTGGTTTAAACCATAGATTTAAGAGTTCTTCATCAAGCAAACCATCCGTTTCCGTAAAAATCTTCAAAATTTGAAACACCACGATTCAAGCTGACTTTGAGAGATCATTATAATTTCCAATAAAAACTTGAGTTATTTATCATCTGCTGTCCATAAAGTGCATTCGAAATTAAACAGTTTGTATAAAATTTAAAGACGGATAAATAATGGATTCGTCACAAAAACTCGGGGCAATCAGCAAAAACTTCGTCACCCTAAGCACTTTTTAAACAAACAATTATTATAGTTGAGATGCAAGACTCTTTTGCCAGTGGGTCAATGTGAATCCGGATTAATGCAAGAAATCACGAGTAAAAGTGTAAAATCGTCAAATCTTTCACAATTTGTTGGTTTTTCTTTTGTTTTGCGTCGTCCACATTCACAGGCAATTTACCGTCGTGCGATTAAAATTTAAGAGAAAAAAAAACCTGATGAAAATTGTCGGCGTCAGTAGGAAGTGAAACGCATATCGGATCGTTTGTATCGGACCGGTGATTCGCAACAAATAAAGCAGTTTTTATGCGTTGATTTCTTTTCGTTTATTCGGTTCGACACTTGGATATAGCCGTTTCGTAAGACTATCTTAACGCGTAGATAAACAAATTATTGACAATGAATATCCTTACACAGTAGACTTTACAACAATGTACAATGTAATTTATTTACAATAAAAAACCATAAGAAGACTGTGGCGTATCTGATTTATCAGATTTACCTGTTTGTTTTAAATCAAACAGAGAAAAACAGGACTTTTTTTCAGCATTTCTACAAGGACTAACTAATAGCTGTGTGTGGAACGTCAGCATTGGAGAAAATAATCATAAGTACGTGGAGTGTACTGAATTTAAGTTATGTTTGTTCAAAAATTGTAGACGTAAACTTAGATCAAAGAAAATTGAAATATTTCATTAAAAAATATATTGATTGACTTGCTATATGATCACGGGGATATCAACAGTAGATAAAAAATTATGGAAGATCATTCATTTTTATTAAGCTCATTTTGCGATATAAATTGTTTTAAAATGATCGTAATTATTTTTATTTAGAAAAAACGTGTAGAAATTTTGATATTAGAATGAAGGAGCATACCTATAAGGTGTTTAAGTAACAATAATTATTTCGAGTTTACTAATCATGTTTTAGAAATCATCTTTTATTTTGATATACAGGTGTATAAATTAGAAAAGTTGTATAAACAAATGTGTTAATAGTTAATTGAATATATTAATAACCAGTTCCTTATAACAAATAGTTATCTTTTAAATTTGTTTTCATATTAGTACGTAATTATTTGTTCATCTCCCATATATTTATTTTTATTTTGATATTGTTTATATTTCGATTTTTAATTTTTTTTAATGTATGTTGTATTCTGATAAAGAGAACATTGGCCCCAAAATCATATTTTTAACAAAGCAATTAAGAAAAAAATAATATTCCTGTTAATTATATTAATTTCACCTGCGTCCATCCTGACAAAAAGGTTGTAGTAATTAATTAATTAGATTAGTAATTTTTTTTATATTATCACAATTAATTATTTACCTTCAGCATATTACGTAAAGATGTATTCTCTATTAATGGTATTCAGAAGATGTTTTATTTCGGCATCCATTTTTTTCAAACACTTTTGCAGTGTTAGGCTAGTCAACTTTAAAGGTTTCTGACATTGGCCCCCGGCAAAATTGATTAGTTTGGTTAACTCCGATTATAATGTACTTTCTCCTGACCTCTTGGACCATCCACGCTGACCTTATACATGTGTATCTGTTTTTTGCTCCATCCACGGCCAAATTATCTGAATACCACATTTTTCATCGTACCTGCCTATTACTCTTATTATCTCGAATAATCATCTAAGTGTTCGCACGTCAACATTATTCAGTTACCCTACAGCTTCTTACGAAGATTTTTTATTAAATTTACTAGCATCGTTATGAAAAACGAAGATTACATACATCTTTTATAATATTCACTCAAATTTTACTTGAATATGTATTTATTGTAAAATTTATTCTATTCTTTCCTTATTATTATAGTTTATATATTTATGATTAGAGATATGCATGTGGAATCCATGTCACATGATCTTTTGGTCGCTAGGTTTTCCTGCTTACTTTTAATAAATTAGAGAGAATATAATAAAAATGAGGATTTTTAAATTTTATTCCTAACATAACGGAATAAATATATATTTTTTTTAAGATACATACGTACCCATGTCGTCTTGGTTTTCTATGAATATACATATATATACTCTCTACTTATGTTGTCAATAATAATATTTATGCTACTACTTACTTACAATATTAAATGCATTTATATATATATATAAATGCATTTAATATTGTAAGTAAGTAGTAGTATAAATATTATTATTGACAACATAAGTAGAGAGTATCCGTTTTTTCATATTTTAAAATGCGCGAACACGAAACAAATTTCTGCTCTATAAGATGATTTGTTTGCTTGAACATTAATAATTTCATTTAATTACAACCCTTCAAAATGTATAATTAAGTAGATAAAAGTGAGCACTTTCGACACCTCTTGTTTGCGTTCAGTCATGGGAATAAAATATTTCTATATCGCAGTGGCATCTAAAAACTTGTGGATCATTGGCAAGCAGTTGTAAATAGTAAATGAGAATACATTATTGACTTATTTATTATAAGTTTTCTTTTCATTTGGAGAAAAACTGACTCAACTTTTACACTCAATAAATAAAAATAAACACGAGGATATAAAAAAAATAGTAAAGTGAATTGTGAAAGATATGAAATTATTGGAATTTTATTTTGGAGAGAACTGACGATTTAGGATTTTTTATATTTTGCAGTGAGATCTAGGATCTTTAAATTATTTTCTAAATAGAATTTTGTAAATAAAAGACTACTCCCTTTCTTTTAACTCGTAGCGTCTGCTTGTCTGCCAAAAAAACTTTGAATCGATTTTTAACTCTTTACCCGTGATCCAATCAAACTGAAACTTTGCAGGCAGACTCATGGTGACGAAAAAAATGATCTTACAAATTTCCGTTTAAAAAAATTCAATAATTATAGCATAATTTTGGATTTTTCGAAATTTTAACGATTTATATATTGTTTAATTTTCGAGCCCAACGCGTGGAGTGGGCGCGAAACCTGTTTCAATGAGAAAGGGAGTATAATAAAAACTTGATTTTTATGGGTAAGTTTTTTTAGATATTTTTTGAAACCGGTTGATTCTAATTAATAAACTTAAGAGCTAGGAACAAAGTTATTAAAAATTTGAAAAAATAGCTATTCACTTTGAAAGATTTATTAAAAGTTAATAATCATTTGAAAAAAATCGCAATCATTAAAATCATTTAAACAATAAGCGGTACTTGTAAGGTGCTTACACAATCAGTTATGAAAATCCAACAGCGTGATACAAAATCATCGCCAGCTGAACAAAGAATCTCGTCTCATTGCTGTTTATTAGCTGAAGATGAGAGGTCGTGCAACAGCCGGCACCACCTCGCCGGCTACTCCGGGTATTGTCATGTCGGGAGGAGACCGCGGGCGGTTCAGCGGGATGCTGCGCCAGATTCTAATTTATAATGGTTTCCAATTTTCAAAAAGTCATCTTAAAAAAAAACGCGCGTATTTAATTGTACGTCAGAATACACAGACAGGAACTTTTGATCAGTACAGCAATTTTTTTATATCCCGCCTCATCATGTCAAGATCCATGTAGCTTTCAAATCGCGAAATGTTGTATTTAATTTCAACAACAAAAACAACAGATATTAGCACAATTATTTTTTAAGTAATGAGTCGGGACTTAGCCCCCCCATATCATTTTCCATCACTAATTGAATTGAATCATCCACACAGAATAATGTTTATCCCAAAATGAATCGGTTGCAATTTAAATTTCCAAAATAAAAAAGGAAAAAAACACAACCATCACATCCATTGCCAATGAAGTAACACAATTGTTTTGTGGCAAGAACACCCCACAGGGGTGAAACGCCAGGAAAAAAGAAGAAGAAGAAGAAGGACAAACAGAAAAAAATATTGTTTAAAGATTGGACCTTAATTGGTTAATTTGCAGCGAAGTGGATGCGAGTTTTAGAATCTTTATACCCCCAAGCCTCTCAGGATAAAGGAGCGAAGACGATCTTTGTAGTGTCATTGATGTAGAGCCGATTGATAACAATGGGTATACAGGGTTATTTGTAAAATATTAATAACCTCGCAGGACTATATTCCTGCCTTGATTATGAATCGAAAATGTTCAAGCTATTATGACCTAATATCAATAGTTATGGAGATACGCGACATCAAAGTTTGCATTTTTTTTTCAATATTTCTGACTTATTTTTTTTGGACTATCGTTACAGTAACTCATATCGATTACGAAAAATTCATTCGTTTCATTACAAGTTAAATAAAATGATATAAACCCTGAAAAAATTCCAATTGGAATGTTTTCCAATTGGAATTCGAAGGTTTTTATTTTTTTATTTGACTTGTATTAAAGGGAATAAATTTTTCATATTCGATATATGTTACTGTAACGATAGTCCAACGTTTTACAAAAAATAAGTCAGAAATATTGAAAAAAAATGTAAACTTTGATGTCGCATATCTCCTGAACTATTGATATTAAGTCATAATAGCTTGAACATTTTCGACTCATAATCAAGGCAGGAATATAGTCCTGCGAGGTGATTAATGTTTTACAAATTACCCTGTATAATAAAAAAAATTGCTTACGTCTATTGGTATTAATAGACCCGACTACATGGCAAGGCGGTTGGTGAACGAGTGCGCGGCCCGCCCGTAGCGTCCACGTTGTTGCCGCGCTAGTAAAGCTGCACACGAGTCCATCACAATCTACAAGTAATCTCATATATTTATGGCAAATTTCACACAAAATTGTGATGAAATTTTTTTTTATCAAGTTACATTCAAACGC